>JAQJVL010009563.1:0-15583 GCA_035578905.1 Stictocephala bisonia | reverse complement strand
CCTTCCTCAGCAAAGTTTATTACTCATTTCACTTCAGTATGGTGGTTTTACCAAGACATACCGGTAGAAAGTTAGGCCTACCAGCACAACATATGGTAGCTTATAGTAATATATTAATAATAAATGAATATTTTTAGAAATAGCTTGTAAAGTTGTAATGTTTTGAATTTTTTCATGTTTATCAATCTACGAATGTGAATTTTTTTCTTATTCACTCATGTTTTCACTAGAAACTGCTAGTTAAAATTCCTGTTTTGAAAGTTAACAATTTATCTAGTGTTAATTCACATTTAATTTACACCAAATTTCAACAAACAACTCAGTTATATGCTTAGAATGTCACATGTAGAGACAACGTGCGGGTTATGTCCTAAAGCTATACTGGAACTTGTCGTAACAATTTTCCACGTAATTTGTTTCTAACAGTGCCTTTAAAATATACATTAAAAATATGGAAGTTTAGGTCAAATTTATTTGATGAATTGTTATTTTGAATATACGGGTTTAAATATTTATTACTTGGCTGGTCGTTTTCCAAAACGGTCAAGCCACCTCTGAAAAGTCGAAAGCCAAGAATAGACTTGTAATATAACAGCCAAGGAACTAAAATACAGTATGGTTCGATAATTATTAAAAAGGTAAAATATAGTGGACTTTAAGTTGATTTTATGAGTTTTTAAATTTAAAATCAGGAAGAATTACATTTAAAGTTAGATTTATTGAAATATAAACAAATTATTAAAATATAAAATGTTTTACAAAATGTTGTGGCTTCAAAAATAGTTCTGTACTTATCAAATGACATTTGAAGTGTTGCGAAACCATCACTATTGTTATACCAAATCTTTGAAATATAAAGACATTTTTGGCATTTTGTGACATAAAACGGCGCCCTTAAGGATAAGAAAAAAATTGTATTGATTTAACAATAAAGTTTTGACATTTAGAGTAATTACTAAAATCTCGACAACATCACAGTTATGAGTTGTACCATAGCTTTAAATGAAATTAATAATAATAATAATTCTCTATTTACCAAAAATATTACAATTTACATTTGTTGATTTACATACACACAAATTGGTAAATAATAGGTATCCCTAGGCATAGCCTGTTTGGTACCTATTATAGGTACCCCAAGGCATAGCCCGTTTGGGTACCTATTATTCCATCATATTATTAACTGAAGTAAATTAAGAAAATTATTACATTGTTGAATATATTTAGAACTTGCAAAACAATTCTTTATATTTTATAACAGTGAATAAGTTTATAGCCATAACTAATATACGAGATGTATGTACTGTGCGTCCCACGCCATTATCTATGTACGCAGGTGGGAGAGGACACTCCTTGTTCGGCCCCTCCCCTCCTGATAATGGTTATTTCACACTTGACGGAACTGATGAAAAGCTGTGACCGACACGAAACCTTGGAACTGGCAGTGACAGATGTTTAGAAGGACTATGAACTGAACATTATGAATATTTACACTTCCTACCTTGTTCTGACATATGAGGTGTGTTGTTGAAGCCACGTTGTTGAAAGCTAATATGCATGAGAATTCTACTAATTATTTTCAAAGATGGTGACTGTTAAACGTCCCCCTAAATATTCTTTGCTCACTGTATCCCCAAAGGTACATACCCAAGGACATTATAATGGTCAATACAGAATGAACTTAACACAATCCTTTTCTCACTAACTGTGGTATTACAACAGCTGATTCAAGACTAAAAAGTAGGTATTGTTAATTTATTCAGTTTTTTATAGGACAAGTCTGTTCGGCGCGATCTTTAGAAGTTATATTATATTCATGCAACATGGCGAAGGCTTGCCCGAGGCGTTACATTACTACTTGCCTTTTTCGTGATAATTACAATTACGTATAATTACAATACTTATTACGTATAATTACACTAAATGCTACGTTAAAGAAGTACAATGATGCTTGCGATTATGAGATTTGTAATTCATACCATTACCCTAACTACGTTGTACGAACTTGTTTGATGATTAGGTATTTTAATAGGCTATTATTTACACATTTTTTATAAACAAACCTGATTTTATTAATTTTTATATTTTATTTCACTAGTAGTGGGTGCACTTTCAAGGGGGGGGGGTTTCTTCAGAAAAGAACTCTAAAACAATTTTACCAACCGTTTATCATGTAATTATCAATGAAAAATAATATTTTTATGTTTTAAAAGTAGCAAAGCTTTAAAAATAGGTAATGTTTAGGTTGTAAAAGTAATAAGCCTATGAATGTTTAGCATATTATCAACAGACACATGCAGAAGTTCAACACTATAGAATACGAAGTGACGCTTAGTTGAGTTGTAAATGTACACTGGCAACCCTCGACACGTCACTGGCGGGAACATTTCACCCTTCAATCATTGCGCTTAGCAACCCTTTTATTGGGGTTTCATAACTCCTTCTTCTCAATGAGCCCTATTTATCAGATCCTATCGTATCTCACGAAACGTTCATGACACGGATCGGTTTACATTTACTAACTTTATGAAATTACCCCTCCTACTCAGCCTACGACTACAGATGAATGGATGAGCCACGGTGAATCGAGGTTATCGTTAGCTTATGTATTCTCAATTACCGATATTGGATGAGACTTCACAATAACAGAGGTCGCTTTCTCATGGCAACGCCTCAGTGGCAGTTATAAATAGATCATGTTCTTGCCACATAGCGCAGATGCATCCCTTCAAAAACACTACAATACTGTATGTATGTAAATTTATAACCTTATAAATCTGTAATAGTATTCCTAAATGTATCATTGATGCTTTTTATACGAATAAGGGGATGGACTGACAACGGTGTTGTCCCTGCCATCTGCACGGTGAATTGGAGAATTACTCGACACCCCAACTCGATGTCCATTGAGCGCACTATTGGATGCGAATGTTGGTTCTATATCCTCTGATTGTTAGATTTGGTGGGCTAACATTATAGATACATACTGCTTTAATTAACAGCATTAGTAATTATACTGTCATTAAAACATTATTCCCCGATTGAGAAATAATTCTTAGAGTATATTTTAAAACTTTTTCAATATTTTATTTTTTCACGGAACTATTAAAATTAAGAATAAGCATTCATGGTTGCACTGAAATATTGATACTCAAAAAAAGAATAAATAATTTTATATTAACAAAATTTCTTAGTGAGTACTTTTCGGGAACAAAAGGAAAATCGTTTTCAATAGACATTTTTCATCTATATTTCACATATTACTAAAAATGTCTATACATTATTCGAATCTTCGGAATTCACCTTTTGACTCCACCCTCATGGACTGAAGGTAGCATGAGGGTAACATTAAGTTAGCTTGTTACCTTTATGGGGAATTTTTTGTATTAATGTCTTATTAATTTATATGTAATTATCAATATCAGTTATTATAAGAAAGAAATATTATAAAAAAATGCAACATTTTTAAATATATGGCTCCAGTTTCATTTATCTTTTAGCACGTCATATAAGTTTACAAAAACAATATTACAAAACTCCCGAAATCAGAATAAAAACATTATTTTTTTAAATATAAAATGGCTTTAATAATAGAATTGCCAAGTACATATATGACAATTGCCTTGCAGTATCACCATTGCAATCAGTCTGGTATTTTCTATTCCTTGCTCACAAAGTGCTAAGGCAAGTTGTTGCCACAATGGCATGCATTCCTTCCCAAACTCTACACTTCTGTATGTAAATGCCTTTTATTCTTACCTTGCATTGTTCTATCGTTCTCGCTCTGCAAAACATCTCTTTTGTTGTTCCGATGTAGCCCGGAGTATTTGTGTTCCGTATATTACTTAGAAATTATGTAGTACAGTACTTCACTTCATAATTAATAAGCATGTTTCTTGTATGAAATACGTAATAGATATATGACTGACCACATTTTACCAATAATATTACGCATATAGATTTTCTCTCGGTATTACCGTAGATCCTGGATAGTTAAGATTATGGATCTTTTAAGTTAAATTGTACACTAACTACAATTTAACTTAAAATTTTATTGCCTTGTTGAATGGGCCTACTCAGTTCAATTATCTCTGTGTACACTGAGATCGTAGACTTTGTTACGTTATACTTTCGTTACATGTGATAATTAAGTAAATTTGCAACAATTAATATTATTAATTAAATCTGCAACAACAAAGCCTCACGTTGTCGCGTCAATCTGTAACGTTACGCCTTTTGTTACTTTATTTATTTTATTTAATTTATTGATTAAATTAAAATAATGATATTCAATAAATCAGGGTTCTTTAATTAATTTCTTTTTTTATCCCATATTATTGGGTGACAATTTGTAACCTTTTACCTTTAAGGAGGTTGTTGCTTTTATTAAAATTATTTATTTAATTTAATGAAAGTCATTAAATTATTGCATGATTTCTCTTAAAATTGATCTCAGGGTCTAACGGGTAATTCGGTGAAGCTTATATGATGCAATCAAACAAGATAGTTAAGTTTTCAAAATATTATTTTAATCACATGTTTCAATTAGACATTTACTTTAGATTATTTTTCTAACAAAGTTATTTCAATATAAAAATTAAACTTGACTGAATTTATTAAGAAATCATCATTAATATTCTATTTTACAACTTAATTAGAAGTACACTTATCTGAGGCACTAAGAGGTTCTCGTGGAGTATTAGTCAGACCGGTTCAAATTTAATATTCAATTCACTGAACAAGATTTATTAACGCACTGTTTCAAACAATACTGCACAAATATGATTCTAGGACTGTCTAGGTTGTACTATAGTGAGAGTTTTCAATGTCGGCAGAGTATCGGAGTCATGTTACTGTTTCTGATGGCGAGAGAAGAGACGAAGTCATCCCATTGACTCCCTGGGCGAGAGCAGTGTACAGAGTGATGCCACCGAGAGCGAGGGCGAGAGCCCTTGATTTTGGTCAACCGCGTGGTATTCCCCTCCTCTAATTTTTTGAACCAATAGCGTCCCTACTTTTTTTTGTTGTTTGTCACTAGGTCGTCTGCTCCAACGTTGCTTGTACGTTCTTTCTTTTGAATAACGGGTGGGGGTAATGGAAACTTTCAACCGACTTGCATGTTGATTCCTGTCCCCGCCACTGCGTTGTGAATTTGTTGACTGTTTTGGTCTCACGCATTCCAGATGTTTTGATGATTCTCGGAACTGAACCACCCATCCTGTCTCAAACAAAGGGCCTTGTTTGAGTCGACATATTTATGTCTCCATGTCTACCCAACTGCGTCTTTCTTACGACAATTCTCTAATATGATTTAAAACTTCTTTTTATTTTGATTAAATATATTTCTTTCCTTCTATATAATAATTTATTTATTATTTATCTAAATTAATTAAATTTCCCTACCAATTTGGTGGACCCGTTACAGTACCCCCCGATTTTTTGCGATGTGTGAGTAACGCGAGTCAAAAAATCTTGATCTTAAACACGATTCACCAAATTGTCGATTGTTCCTCAGATAAGTTTTAGTTTTACATTATTTGCTTATATCTAAAAAGAAATTGAAACTATCAGCTATCATACAACTTAATATCAAATTACATATTAGATTTCATGTAAGAAATTGAGTCTAAAATGAACATTCTCATTCAACAAAATTATTTACCTTATCTATGCAAATCAATGAATTACCATTTAACAAGTTACCAAGTTATCAATTAAAAGTCAATTATTTAAAATTTACAGTCATTTGACAACATTTCAATAAATTAAAATTGTTAATTAAAAATTCAACAATTTATGAATTAGAATTCTAACAGTATTTCATTATATATAATTGTTAACAAAATTTAGTATATATTTAATCATTACAAGTTGTCAACTAAAAATTCATCAATCATAAATTAAAATTTGTCAAACAAAAATCATACATTACACTTTGAAATTCATACCTTAAATATCAATACATTCTTAAATCAAATACACATGTTTGTTAAGTTTAATAATTCACCAAATTATAATTCCCTTTTAAATACTAAATGATCAGTATTTATTAACAAATTATTTAAATCGTTATTAAGATTCAACAATTTTAAATTAACAATGAAATATTCATTCATCTACATATATTCATGAATCAAAACAATGATTTACAAATCAAAATTTCACAAGTCCAAAGTAGTACTTCACAAATTCCATATCATTAATTAACTATTATACATCATTTAAAATTATACAAGTTTCCAATTACCAACAATGATTTGTAGCATGAAACTATCAATCACAATACATAGGTTATGTATCAATATCAATATAATACACTTCAGCAATTATTAATTCATTATTCAAAAGTTAGATTAATCCATATATTTGTTTGTAGTTATTATTTTCAAGCATCATAATCAGAATCATTTGACTACTCTTTATACCTGCTTTTCATCTAATTCACCATTTGTTGTAGTGATCATCATTCATTGACTCAACAATTCATCAATCATTTGTTTTATCAACACTCTACTAAATCCCTCATATAAATTTTCATCCCTTTAAACCATCTTTAAATTCCATAACCTGTTATCAATCCATTTACCCTTCTTTAAATACTAAAATCCTATTTCACCCCTTAATCCTTCTTTTAATACTGTAACCTGTTTTCAATCCTTTTATCCGTCTTTAAGTACAATTATCCATTTTCAACCCTTAAAACCTTCTTTTAATACAAGTATCCGTTATCAAACCTTAAAACCTTCTTTTAATTCTGTAACCTTATTCAATTCATTTCCCGTCTTTAATTTCTGTAACCTATATCATCCCATTAAACCTTCTTTAAATACAAGTATCCATTATCAGCCCTTAAATCCTTCTTTGAGTTCCTATATCTTTTTTCAATCTTTTATCCTTCTTTAATTTTTCTAATAAATTCTTAATCACTACACAATCCACAACATTCTCAAATAAATCATTACCTCTAAAACAAATCTTTACATTATCAAGTCAGCCATTAATCACAAACAATTTTTCAAATACATTTTCAATCATCAATAAGTCATTATATTATCATACATATCATCAATCTCTAGTTAAGTCTTAACATTTATCCTTGATCAATAAATCAAAGATCCCTTAAAACTTTTTACATATTATTTGTTATTCAACAAATGATTAATTCTTAAAGTTGTACATCATTAATTACCAACTCATTTACATAATAAGTCATCAGATTATACTTATTATTTATTTGGAATGAAATTCATCAGTCCTTAATCAAAGTTATCAAACAAAACGATACCTTTATCTGAAATACATGGTACACATATCATCAAATTATCTACAAGTATTGATTAATAACAATAAGTTATCAACTCCTATTTTAATACAAAAATAGTTTGTATTATACACTGTTTACCAATCAACAGATGCATTACATAGTTTTTTGTCATTGATGCAAGTTATTATTATTCGTTACTTTATAATTTATTATAAAATTTATTGTAATTATTTTTAGTAATAAAATTATTATTTGAATTAATATTTATATTTCACATATTATTGAATAATATAAAAATTTTATCAATAAACACCATTGTCATTTTTTCATTATTAAAATTTCATCATTTATAAATTATTTATACTTTGGTTTTGTTATTTATTTATTATCTTGAGACATATTGCCAAGTTGTTGCTACGCCAGTGGGTCTGATGTCACTGCACGTACTTTGGGATAGTTCATTTACAACACCATAGTGTTCAAGTATGGGCTAGTGTTCTGGGACATTGTAAGTGTTCTTGTAGAGTATTGGTTCTCTTCAGAAGTTATTGCTTATTATGACAAAAGCTTAAAAACAGTCACTCACTTTTATAAAACTGGATGCGGTCCAAGTGTAAAGTTTTACACTAGTTCGAACTTGTTTTTGTTTTAATTTTAAAGTATTGAAAAACCAGAGTTAAGTTCTGATAATGGCCGGTTCACAAAACTAAGTGTCTTGTAGATTAAAAAGATTGTAATGTATGTACAATCAAACACTAACTATGTCTGTTTTTTAAACACCGGGGGTTTGGGGAAAAGTCACATAAAAAATAAAAAGGGGACCCCAAAGGTTGCTCATGTGCCCAAAAAAGGCCCTGCACTCAAGTTGTTAAACTGAAAGCCCTTTTTCCCGGATAAAACATTGGGAACGGGGCCATGCCCAATTTGGAATGATCCCTCGGTATTAAACTGGGTCGGTTTGCTCCGCAACACCATGGCCCCCGGGGAAATAGGGGGGGTTCCTCCAAACACCCCCCGGGGGCCCCACACAGCTATTTTTTGCCCATACATGCCCAAATTTTTTTCCAAAAATTCCCTTGTTGTCACGGGTTTTGCTGAAAATTTTCCTTTAAAACCTATGGTTGTTTCACTATTTTTCCCAGTGCCCCACACATATAAATTTATTTTTCATGGAAAATGTAAATTCCCCGAACCAAATTTTTTTTTAATTACTTTTCTTTTAATAAAATAATAACAGCTAATCAAATTTTAACTGACTGTTTTTTTTTTTTATTCCCAATGTTTTAAACCCAAAAAGAAACAAAATTGATTGAAATATCTTTTATAAAACTTTTAAATAAACTCATTTTTAAAATCATCTTTTATTTTCCTGTTTTTCACCCTTGACAAGTAAAAATTTACACAAAATTTAAATCATCAAAAAATCGTAATTTTTTTAAAGTCACTTTACTCTGGGGGTTCAAAATTACTCATTTTTTGGGAAACCAATATCAGAAAACAACATTTTAAATTAAACCCAAAATTTTAAAAATAACACACCCTTTGAATCATGTCCAAAGGGGTTTCACAAGACTACCCCTATTGTGTATTTTTAATTTCCCAATTTTCATTGTCAGCATGAACAAGTCATCATAAAAGGGAAATTATAAGATTTTATCTTTTTCTTTTTAAAAATCAATCTTTATAGTAAACCATTGGAAAAATTCTTTCTGATTTTTTTTCAATATAAACACAAACAAGTTATTACCAACAAAATACTTCTTTAAAAAAACTCCTTCAATTATTTTGTTAAACAAAAATCTTGAATCAATTTTTGATATTCATTAAGTCTTTTCAATGTGAATTTCAAACAAGTTACAATAACACAGAAATTTTAAAAAAATTCTCCTTTCTTAAATTTAAAAACGTAAAACACAATGTGTGTATTTTGGGTTATAAATTTAAAGTCAATAAACAAGATTAAAAAAAGCAAAGTGGTTTTCTTAACTTTATTTACTTCATCATGATTTAACATTTTTTTTTGAGTCCCAAACATATTATTATTTTAAAACATTTTTAGCAGAACATTTTACAGTCATTAGAACATTGTTTAAGTATAACCAATTTTTCAAACAAATTTTTTTCAAGATAGGGCCCCATCCACCTATTTCCCTTTTTTGAACCTAGTCATGTAAATTATTTGGTTCATATTTTATTTAGGAAAACATGGGTTTTTTTCAACAAAATAAATTTAATAAATCTCCATACTTTTTTTTTAGTTTTACTCATTTATCATGTTTTTAATTTTTAAAATATTCAATATAAACAAATTTATGGATTTTAAAAAACAACTACATAAAACATCCCTCAAACTAATTTTAATTTTCCCCCTAAAATTTATTTTATTATTAGTTTTATATTCAATTTTAAAACTATTAATTTTCAAAATTTTTATTTAAATCAAAATATTTTTCATATTCATTAAAAACTCCCCTGGTTAATTTTTATTTTTTTACAAAATTTTTTAAATTTGCCCACCTTTTAATTTTCTATTAGACATTTGTAGGTACTTTTTTTTTTAACAATCATCTTACCAAATTTAAAAATATTTTTTTATCATCTTAGTTTTAAAATGAATGTCATATTATTTCAAATTTTCTTTTAAAACCCCCTATTTTAAAACACATAATTCCCCCTTTCTGGGAAAAATTATAATTCTTTACCCTTTTTAAATTTTTTTATTATTACCTGACATCTTTTTAAAAACTCTTCCTTTTTTTATTTTAAAACAACCCCCCCCATCATTTTAAAGAACAATTTAAATTAATTCTACTATTTAAATTTAATTTTTTCATCTTTAAGTATCTTTTATTGAATGGCTAGGGTTTCGTTAATTTTCTGTGTGAATGGAAATTTTCCCAGAGCACTGATTCAAATTTTTTCTTTTTATATTTAAAGTTTGAGGGGCAGGGTAGGGTTTTAATTTCCATCACATATTTACCAAGTCCTCCCCTGTCTTTCTCAAAAGTTTTAAACCCCCCATCATAATTAAAATTTTCCCAAATTCCTTTTGGGTTTTTTTAGGGCCCCAAAAATTTTTTTAGGGTCTCCATCTCAAACCAAAAAACTCGTTACCCCTCTAGCCTTAAATTCGATCATTTTTAGTTTTTTTAAATTTTTTTACCTCTGAATCACTACACACTTTCAAAGTTTAAAGTTACTGAGTGCTAGAGTTTCATTTATTTTTCCTATTTTTTCTATCAACACTGTGTTTTTGATGCCCAACTGGGGTTTTTATTTCATCATTTTTTAGGCCTACTGGGTTTTGGTTTCTTTGTTCATAGCCTATCTCATTTAAATGTTGCATTTGCCCTTTTAATGTTTTTTATCTGCATGTAAATCAACAAAGCACATTTTTTTTCTTGGGGTTTTTTTGACAAAGGTTTTTCTTTATACTTCCCCCACCCATCATCAACTCTTTTTTTGTGCCATTACTTTCATATTAAATTCATTTCCAACCTACTGCCCCCATTATTTAACTTCTTTTTTTCCTCAAAAATTTTTTCCCCTCTAACCTTAAAATTTATTTAACAATTTTAAATTTATTTTAAAAGAAAATTTTTCACAAAAACTTAAAACCCCACATTAGTTTTCCTCCCCATTTTTAAAATTTACTTATAATTTTTTCTTTTTTTCTCTTACAAATTTTTCCTCCCCACTTTAACCCAATCTGCTCCCGTTTGGATTTTTTGGCCTTATTTTTCTCTTAACCAACCTATTTTATTGGACAATTGGCTTCCTTATCATTAATTTTCTTTTGGGAAATTCTTGCATACCTTTATTCTCTACTTCATACACCAAAAATTAACCTCCTTTATCTCATTAACTTTAAATTTTTAACCCATTTATTTCATTTACTACATTTTTTCCACCTTTACATTGACTTTTTGGGTAACATCTACCCTTTTTCCTCTTTTTTTGTTATAAAATTTTTTCCTTTTAAACTTATCTATTCTTTCATTTTCATCCCTCCTAAACTCATCAAATTTTTTAGTTTTTTTCCATTCATCTCTACCCTAACAGTATTAATTTATTGATTTTTTTTCTACATTTTTTATTTTTTTTATTAAGTTTTGTTCAAATTGGGCAATTTTTGTGGTTTTATACTTTTATTCATACTGTTTTGGGGTTTTGTTTCCACATTTTGTATTTATTTTTAACCAAAATTCCATTAGGGTTTGCAAAGTAAACTTCCCCATTTAAATCGGGCCCAACCTTTATCAATTTACTTTTTTTATTTATGTTAATCCCCCCTGATAACCTCAGAGAGGTTCAGAGTATCGGTTTTTTGTCCGTATTTTCCCCCCATGTCTATGTTTTTACATTATTTAAATTTTTTTTTTTTTGAATGTTTAAAAATTGGGAAAAAAAAGTCCTATGAATCTTTTTTTCTTTTTAATTAAAGTTTACTAAAAATTTAAAAATAAATTTCCCAAGGGTTTTATTATCTCAAATTTTTAAAAAATTTCAACTACATTTAAAACCTACCATTAATACCCGCCCCATCACAATTTTTATAAACAACTTGACCCGAAAATTTTACAAAAAACTAAAGATTTTTCCTAAAAAAATTGTTAACCAATTATTTTCATGGATTTTTTTTTTTTTTTTTTTTTATTTTTAAAGCATCATAAAACTTCACTTTTGGCCCCCATTCTGTTACGTTTATGTTACTTTTCATGGGAAATTAAAAACCCAAAATTTTTAACCACTTAATCAATTTTTAAATCTCAACAACAAAACCTCACTTTCGCGTCAATCTGTAACGTTTACCCCCTTTTTTTCCCTTTTTTTATTTTATTTAAAATTTTTTGAAAAAATTAAAATAAAGATTTCAATAAATCAGGGTTTTTTTAAAATTTAAATTTTTTTTTTATCCCATATTAAAATTTGGGGGACCCTTTTTTAACCTTTTAAATTTTTAAAAATTTTTGCTTTATTAAAAATTTTTTATTTAATTTAATGAAAGTCATTAAAATTTTTGCATGATTTCTCTTAAAATTAACTCAGGGCCCAACGGTTTAAAAAAGGGGAAAAACTTATATGATTTCCCAAAACAAAAAAGATAAATTAATTTTTTTAAAATATTATTTTTAAACACAATTTTCAAATTTGGGCCTTACTTTTAAATTTTTTTTCTAACAAGTTATTTCAATAAAAAAAATTAAACTTTACTGAAAATTTTTAAGAAAAACATCAATTTAATTAAATTTTAAAAATTTTACAACTTTAAATTTGAATTACCCCTTTTTCTGAGCACTTTAAAAGGTTTTCTTGGAAATTTATCAGAAAACCCTTTTAAATTTAATTCAATTCCCCGAAAAAAATTTATTAACGCACTGTTTTTAAAAAAACAAAACTTTCACAAATATGATTCCCAGACTGCCCATTGTACTATATGGGGAGTTTTCAAAGTCGGCCCGAGTATCGAGTCATGTTCTGGTTTTTGATGGGGAGAGAAAGACGAAATCATCCCATTTTACCCCGGGCGGAGCCAATGTACAGAGGTTATGCCACCGAGACGAGGGGGAGAGCCCCGGGGTTTGGTCAACCGCGTGGGATTCCCCCCCTCTAATTTTTTGAACCAAACTCCCTACTTTTTTTTTTTGTATGGCCCCCTAGGTCTCTGCTCCCAAAGTTTCTTGTAAAAAGTTTTTTCTTTTTTAATAACGGGGGGGAAAAGGAAACCCTTTTAACCCACTTCAGTTGAATTCCTGTCCCCGCCACTTGCGTTTGTGAATTTGTTGACTGTTTTGGTCTCACGCATTCCAGATGTTTTGATGATTCTCGGAACTGAACCACCCATCCTGTCTCAAACAAAGGGCCTTGTTTGAGTCGACATATTTATGTCTCCATGTCTACCCAACTGCGTCTTTCTTACGACAATTCTCTAATATGATTTAAAACTTCTTTTTATTTTGATTAAATATATTTCTTTCCTTCTATATAATAATTTATTTATTATTTATCTAAATTAATTAAATTTCCCTACCAATTTGGTGGACCCGTTACAACTTTTTGGCTTTAGAACATCAGAGAGCAGGTTTTCTCAAAAACCCCACTACCGTAATTCCTCTTAAAGTTTATACACTGTACTCGTAATTTTTAATTTTTTTCTAGTTAAGTCAGATGTGAATACTTTAATAAAATAATAATAAAAGTTAGTTCATTTGATTCACAACATAACCTATAATATTATCTTGTCGTGGTATTTAGTGACATGAGAATTGATAACGCCGAGTTCATTCAAACAATTTCAAATCCGCCAAATTTTTACGATACTTTGCGTATTTATTATATATTTTTTATGTGTTTAAGTATTATTGGGAGTGCTTTGGGCTGTATCAAAATATTACGTATAAAAGTTCATGATATTGCAATTAATGTTCTTCATCTATTGGGAGTAAAGATTATATTAATTCCTTAAGGCCAATTTAAATATTTTGTACAACAATTAATTGTATTTATAAGTCAATTTAACAATACGTGATAGTGACAACCATAAGCAGTGTTTTCCATATTTTTAGTGTTACAGTTCATTTTTAAAACAAGCCTAAATTCCAGTGTCATGTCTGATATAAGTGAGTTTTGTCCTTTTCTCTCTGTGTCAAACTTGTAGACCAGTAAATCTATGGCATTATTGCTGATTAGAAACTATCTCTGCATTGACTTCGTAACTTTTTTCAAGAGTTTCAAGAACGTTCTGTTAACAGTTTTCACCATTATAATTAATTAAAGTGGCGCCCTGATGAAGTTGTGCGTTAAACTTGATTGAAAACTCAATGTTTTTAAGCGGTTTTTACGTAAATGGGATTTTTTAGGTTGAAAATGATAATGATAACATTGCTTACTTAGAATTTATGTTATACTCAGAAATGCTAGCTCGGTGACTCGTCCAGTTTAACTCTACTTCAGCAAACAGCCTAGAAGTAGATTCTTGGTGCTACCACACCACGCTCTTAGTACTGGCTATTGCACAAAGTGATATTAGAACAGACTTAGTCAACACTGGTGCTGTCAAAATAACTATATCAAAACCGGTGCTATTAACACTGGTGCAATCAACAGTACACTATCAACATGACTCTATCAACACTGGTGCTATCAATACTGATTCTATCGACATCACGCATCAACACTGAAACTATCAATATTTCGCTATCAACACCGGTGCAATCAACATCACACTATCAACACTAGTGCCATAAATACTAATGTTATCAACAGCACACCATCAGCACGGTTGCTATCAACACAGTGACTTTAATACTCGGTGCAAACAACCCTATAATTTGAAATGTCTTTTTATAATTTTAAATATTTAAATCAGAATGTTGTTTAACCACTGCACCTAACTTTTCCTACATTGCGTTTTTGCAAGAGCATAAAGAATACATGGTATATGATATTTTTCATCTTGGCTCCAACTTTATTTTGAATGAATATGTGATAATTTTAGTGATTACGTTTCATTGTTACTCATGTCAGATTTATCAAAACAATAATAGCTATAAAAAAATGAGTCACTCTGACTATTGTTGAATAAACTTATGTAATTATATAATTTTTCTGCCATAAAATTATTACTAACCGAGCCTAGTTGAAGTTGGTGTGTAATGGTACAATACCACTGTACGTTTAGGGGTGAGTGGGTGGGACCAATACTACTGTACAAGTAATATTAAATGTTCAAAATTAATGTATACTATTTAATAATCTTTTCTATGTTAATACCGTTTTAATATTTTAATCTTTGTATTGTGTATATTTTGTCATAATTGTGTATATGTGTGATTGTCGAGACGTTGTCGACTTGTAATTAAGTTACTTAACTTATCAAACGTCAGGAAAAAAATAATAATCTCACGTGATAAATTTAATTTCAAAATCAATGTAACGGTTGGACACTTATTTGTAGTTGAAACATCTGATCTGTGTTTGCCTTGAGGAACGTGTGAGGAAGCGGAGTGTGTCACCGTCACTAGTAGTTACAGAGACCAGCACTGGCCCTGTGGCCTTGATATAGCTGTAGCTGGCAGTGGGCCACCCACACAAGTCGCTAGCGTGACTGCCCCCCCACTCCACCCACCCACTACCCCTCCCCACTAAGCTCTCATCTTTTGTCATCATTGTTTATTGAAATTAGTCCGCGCACGCGCCATCCCCGTGATCTGTTGCTCTTCATTGTGCCTCGCGGGCTTGGCGGTATAATGCTTTTATTTTCTTTATTGCCATCCCTATCACGTAAATATCACGTCACCACAACTCACTGATCGTTAC
>JAQJVL010009562.1:0-15584 GCA_035578905.1 Stictocephala bisonia | reverse complement strand
CGAAGTTTTACTATCAATTGTAGCCAACTATCGCCTATAGTAAGATAACAAATATTAAAATAGTAATATATTACATAAATATACTTTATATTTCCTACTAAAAGTAAAAATAAAGAAGGGTCTGATGTGGTTTCTGTTGAGATATATTAATATTATTTCCTAATCATACTAAATGTGGAATTTATTTATTATAATAGTAGCACTGTAGGTCAATTACTCTCAGCACAACTAATTACACTTAATTAAATAAAAAAAAAACTTTTTAAACTTTAAATTCCTTTATTTTAATACAAAAATAACTTCATAATATTACTATAAATTAAACTATGAAAAATGACAGTATTTAATAAATTAACCTTACCTTATACTAGAGCTATATTCATACAGATACAATAAATCATAATTCTTATACTACAAGTATAAGAATAATGAATATATTGATGGCCTAAAATAATTTAACAATTATCATCCAATATTTTAGGGACAACTTAACTCCGCTCGATACCGGTCCCAAGCCCGGCGTCTCATCATTCCCATAACCGATGAGGAGGAGGAGGGTTAGGACACCTTCCCACAGCTCTCAATGTGATCCCGATGCTGAGAGCACTCCTATCCCATTAATTCCTTATCCTTCCTAACCTCTTCAACCAAGCCAAGGCGGAACAGCGTGGGCCGAGGGCTGAATGGCTGGTGGTAGACAAGTCTATACCATGCGGACTCTGGACACCTGCCGAAATCCAGTTTCAAATAGGCTTACCCTGGCATGCGGGGCTCTGTCGGGGCTAGACCATTTATTTCCCTAGCTACTCGTGGGACTCCATATGGATCCAAACAAAACAAAACCAACAAAACCTTCACCTAAGGACCGCATTGAGTCCTTAGGCGATGAACCGAGCATGGAAGCAGAGGGCAGCCACACCGGCCAGCCCTTGTTTTCCATTGCTCGGGCCAAATCGACGTCGGGGGGGGACTCATCTCTCTCCGATTCTGAATCGAACTTGGCTGAGGACCGCCCAGAGTCCTCAGACAAGGACCTTGGCACGGGGAACGAAGGCAGCCAAGCTGGCCAGCCTGAAGTCCCCGGTGCTCGGGTCAGGGGTTCAGTGGGGGGGGGGCGTGTCGCTCTCCGACCCCGATAAAATCCTTCCTCGGGGCCCAGGCTCTGATCAGCTTGATCGGACTGCTGAGGCCCTGAATAGGATGAAGATAGCCAGGAAAAAGATTCCTGGCAATCAGAGGAAAAAACTCCTTAGGGAGAGACTTGCTCGGCAGGGTGTACAGTGGGACCCTGCTAAGTATCGTCCCCTGAAGAAAGCCTCTTCGGCGACTTCTAAGGTGGAGGGTGAGAGCTCCAAAGGTGGCGCCAAAAGCGCACGCCCGCAGAGCTCGACCTCTTCAACTGCGGAGACCAGGAGGGGAGCGACTCCTAAGGCGAGGGGTGACGGCCCTAAAGGTGGCGCTAAACGCGCACGCCCGCAGGGCTTGACCCCCTCTCCCTCGGAGGCTCAGAGGGATCTGAAGAGACAAAGGAAGGCCGAGGGAGGTTCCCAGGGAACCTCTTCTCAGACCTTCCTGGAAGCTCTAAAGTCCATCAAGGTGGCGGTTGTGCCACCTAATTATCCGGAGAGCAAGCTCACTGAAGAGCAAGGCAACCTCATCCAGACTGCTCTGGTTGAGTCGATATGCCTGCTGGACAGTGGTGAGCTCCCCTTGTTCACCAACTCCTACATGGAGAGAGGTGCTCTTATTGTCTCCGTCGAAAACGAGGAGACAAAAACATGGATCACGGCAACTGTTCCCTCTCTCAAACTGTGGGAGGGGGCTCAGTTCAGGATCGGTGACCGAAAGGACATCCTACGGGCTACCAAGGTGCTTTTTAAGACGCCTAAGCAGCTCGGAAGGATGGACGAGTCCAGAATTCTGAAGCTTGTTGATGAACAAAACAAGGAACTGAATGTGGGAGAATGGACCATCATCAGTCGAAAGGCCGATCCGGAAGGAGCAAAGACCTTCGTCTGCCTGGTGGATGACCACGTTCTCTCAGCCATTAAGGCCAGGAGCTATAAGTTGAGGTTGGGGCTCTGGCAGGTCTCGGTGGTCGTTTTGGCTAGGGACAATGCCAAGGGTGATTCAAGCCAACCTGCACCACAGTAGGGCTGCTTCGGCAGCCCTCTGTCAGTCTATGACTGCACACAACATCGACCTGGCCTTGATTCAAGAACCTTGGTTACACAAGGGCAGAATTGCAGGACTGGCCGATGCAAAAGGTAAGATAATTTCTTATTGTTCCACCAATAATGCTAGGACCTGTATCTTGGTACGCAATGGTATGGAAGTATTTCCTCTGTTTGATTTCTGTTCCAGGGACATCACGACAGTGAGAATTACACTGAGCACTGAGGAAGGGCATAGGGAGTTCATTGTCAGCTCTGTGTACCTTCCCTATGATGCTCAGGATCCACCTCCTTCCAGGGAACTTGAAGCCCTGGTGGAGAAACAATCCATTGGTGGGCGGCACCTTCTGGTCAGCTGCGATGCCAATGCACATCATGAAGCATGGGGATCATCTGACTCCAACAGGAGGGGTGAGTACCTATTAAACTTCATAGTAAATTATGACCTTTATATTTTAAATCGGGGCAACGAACCCACATTTCGTAACAGAATCAGAGCAGAAGTCATAGACCTGACCCTTTGCAATGCGGTCACTCTAGGCCTCATTGACAACTGGCGGGTCTCTGACGAACCCTCTCTTTCTGATCATCTGTATATTTGTTTTGATATCAAGGCTAAAATGTCAGCCCTTTCCTCTCCTCACCGTAATCCAAGGCGGACGGACTGGGAGTCCTATGCTACGGAACTCTCGGCAATTGCGGGACTGGGTCCCGGGGGGGCAGAGTACGTATAAGGTCTGTCGTGGAATTAGAACAGGCGGCATCCTGTTTACAGGACGCGATCCTCGAAAGTTACCACGACAACTGTCCAATTTCAAACACACCGCCTAGATCAAAAATCGGGTGGTGATCCAAATCCCTGGAAGCTAAGAAAAGGCGCGTTAGGATGCTTTTTAACCGCTCTAAGGTGGCCAACTGTCGGGAAGAGTATCGCCTAGCTCTGAACGACTACAATTCATCCATTCGTGATGCCAAGAAGGCTTCATGGCAAACCTTTTGTAGGGGCATTGACTCCATCAAAGAGGCAGCCAGAATCCAGAAAATCTTGGCTAGCGAACCTATCAACCCCATGGGCAGTCTTAGAACCAGCTCAGGGGAATTGACAACTTTACCTGGTGAAACGCTCAAGCTCCTTCTGGAGTGTCACTTCCCAGGGAATACCGTTGACGATGCTCTGGAAGTCTCTGGCCCTCGAGAGACTAGCCCTATACCTAGGGCAACTCGAGAGGACTGGAGGCAAGCTAGACGTATAGTCACCGTTTCCAAAGTTAAATGGGCAATCGACAAGTTCAGCCCATTTAAATCCCCAGGAGGCGATGGCGTCTTTCCTGCACTGTTGCAGAAGGGCCCACCGAACCTCCACTTTCTACTTTGCGAAATCTTCAGGGCGAGCCTTGCCCTCGGGTATATTCCTCAGTCTTGGAGGGTTAGCAAAGTAGTCTTCATTCCTAAGCGGGGTCGTGGCGACTACACAAACGCCAAATCCTTTAGGCCAATTAGTCTTTCCTCGTTTCTGGTGAAGACCATGGAGAGACTCGTTGAATCTCACATTCGAGAAGGGGCGCTTAAAGACTCCCCTTTACATCGAAATCAACATGCGTATCTCCCGGGGAAGTCTTGTGAGTCTGCCCTCCATTGTTTGGTCAGGCACCTTGAACATTCCCTGGAGAACAAAGAAATTGCTCTAGGAGCCTTTTTGGATATTGAGGGGGCATTCAACAACACCTCATATCAGTCAATTATTCGTGCGCTGGGACAACGTGGTGTAGAGCCAACCATCTGTAGGTGGGTCGACCACATGTTACGGGGCAGAAGAATTCAATCAACCCTTCTAAGTGAGGTGGTGGAGATTTCTGCGAGCCGAGGATGCCCGCAGGGGGGAGTTCTGTCACCCCTCCTGTGGGACCTGGTGGTGGATGATCTCCTAGTCAGCCTCACGGATAGGGGTATTTTCATACAGGGCTATGCGGACGATCTTGTCCTACTGGTCCGTGGCAAGTACCAGGGCACTGTTACGGACATCATGAACGACAGTCTGGAAGCAGTGAACTCCTGGTGTGTACGAGAAGGGCTTGCAATAAACCCTTCAAAGACAGTAATAGTTCCCTTCACCAGGAAAAGGGTTCAAGGCTCCTTCAGAGGCCTGGCCCTTGGTGGAGTGTCTCTGCCTGTTTCATCGTCGGTTAAGTATCTGGGAGTAATCCTTGATCAGAAACTGACATGGAACTTGCATCTTGATAAAGTCATCCGCAGAGCTAAGTGGTCCTTTGTGACCACTAGGCGCTGTGTGGGCTCTACATGGGGCCTGTCACCCCATGTCTGCCACTGGCTTTACACAGCGGTCATCAGACCACAAATTACTTACGGGGCTTTGATCTGGTGGCCTAAGGTCAACCAGGTAACAGTCCGGGGTAGGCTTTCTAGCCTACAAAGACTTGCCTCCATGTGCATGACAGGGGCCTTTAGGTCGACCCCTTCTATTGCACTGGAGGTTCTTCTCAACCTGCCGCCCCTTGATCTCTTCATTATTGGGGAGGCTCGGGCGGCGGCTTATAGGCTTCAGCTGACTGGCCACTGGAGGGGGTCCTGCACAGGTCACTCCTCAGTGACCAATCTAGTAAATGACGAGATACTCTCAATGAAGTCTGACTTTGTTGGGACTAAGCTCCTTTTCGCTAGACCCTATACTGTGGACCTCAGGTCGAGGGAGTACTGGGACGGTGTTGGTAGCCTGGTTTCTTCTCACGACCGAGTTGTGTGGTTCACAGACGGGTCTAGAATGGGCAACAGAGCTGGATTTGGCGTCTATACTGGCAACCCTAGGACCAACGCTAGCGTGAGCCTGGGAGCGTATGGCACCGTCTTCCAAGCTGAAGTCACCGCAATCCTTCATTGTGCCGCCCAGGCGGTCGAGAGAGGGGTTTGTGGGAAATACATCCGCATCCTCTCAGACAGTCAGGCGGCCTTAGGGGCTCTGGACTCCTGGATGGTCTCGTCTGGTCTAGTCTGGGAATGCGTGGAGACCCTCAGTATCCTGGGATCAAGAAACCAGGTCTCGCTGGAATGGATCCCAGGACATAGGGGACTAGAAGGCAACGAGCGGGCCGATGCCTTGGCTAGGGAGGGGGCTCTCAAGCCCTTCACTGGTCCTGAGCCGGCCTGCGGCGTTTCGATTGCAGCTGCCAAAGCAGCAATTAAAAACTGGGTCAGCGCCAGACATCTGGAAAGATGGCGGCGGTTCCCAGGGCAAAGACTCGGCAAGGTTCTTGTCAAGAAGCCCTCCCAGAAGTTGACAAAGTCACTTCTTGGACTAAACAAATCGCACGTTAGGCTGGTGGTGGGACTCATCACCGGCCACGGCAAATTCCGGAGGCATTTAAGAACGGTGGGACTCTTTGCGGAGGATCCCATCTGTCGCCTCTGTGGGGAGGACGAAGAGTCGGCAGAACACATTGTCCTGGAGTGTGAGGCTCTTGGTGCCAGAAGAAGGGCACTTTTTGAAGGCTCACCTCTGGGACAGTTGGAAATTACCAATCTAGTGAAGAAGCTCCTTGACTTGGTCAAGGGCAGCCAGCTTTACGACGATTAGGCACCGGGATTGGCACAAAAAGCCTTAGGCTTCGTTGCAAGGGTTGGCTAGACCAACTACATATCCCCTTTTAAACTAAAACTTAGGGACAACTTTCTGGAATAAACCCTTTTGCTTTCTGGAAAATTGCTTATAGTCAGATTCCACTTTAACTTAATTTAGTTACGTTTTAAACATTCACTGCATTGTTGACAAGATGATGTTGAAAAATGTGATGATAACCCAAAAAACTTCCTGTTTTACTGATAAACAGTTTTTCTGTTCAATTGTTTGAGAGTGATTAAGTTTTTATTATTTATAATTTGGTAACGGAATTTGTTTAATTCAAGAGGTGATATTGCTTAAATTATTTGGCTTAGAGTTATAATTGAGTCCATAATGAAATTCTACGTAAAAATGATATTGAAAAATACTCAATTCAATAAATATTAATAATTTATATATTTAAGTTTGATATATATTATTCACTGTGTTTTATAGAATGTCAAATTATTTGGTATACGTGGCTAAAGCTAACACAAGCCATTCGTTTGTTATCATGACAAGATTGATTACAGTTCGTTAATAACTACAGTACATTGTTTGATGCCTCGGCGTTGATGCCAGTGAGTATTTTCAGAACTACATAAATTTAAAAGTTTTATGGATATCCTGTATTTAAATGTTTTTATTATTGTTTCTATTTAGAGTATTCATTACTAGGCAAAAATATAAATAATAATATAGCGTTATTTTATTTTTAAATTATTTTTTAATTAAGAAAGTGTAGAGTTGATTCAGATATGGTTATTGTTGAGTACAGTTATTGTTTTATTTTAAGTTTTTATTAATTTTATTTCAACAATATTTCACAAATTTAGGTTTTGTATTTGAATTATTCTTTACTTTTAAATTATGCATGTAATTGTTTAGAATATCAATATTTGTAAGTATCAATCAACCAACAAATGTAAGTCCTACCCTTAAAACCTTCAACAAATTTCTTCTTAGTAAAAATAAAAACAAAAAAATACTGTTTTCTAAAGAAATATATAATTCCGTTGGTATAAACTGCCATGTACAATTTATAAAAACAGGTTTTAGTAAAAATAAATAGAATGATGTGCAACATACTTACAACTAGGCGCTGTGTAGGCAATTCACATACACGGGGTCCTGTAACCTGTAGTCAGATTGCCTATCCAGCGCCGTCACATCTTGCAGGAGAGACGTGATGAAAAGAACATTTTGTTTTGTTCTATCACGGTGGATACGTATAACTTTGATGATTTCGCTCATGCACGATGTTTGTGTTTTTAAGAGTATTTTAATTTATTATCCTTTTTAACGATATGCTAGGGGACACCCCTGCACGCTTCGCGTGCCAATCCCGTCACGAGCGCAATATAACTTTTGGAATGCATATATTAGTAATTAAACTGTATTAAGTAAAATCATATTATTTAAATTCATTTACAGTAGCTCATTCACTGCACATGATTCACACTCTATTTGTAGTATAATAATATAAACAACCAATGTAATTACTAAGCCAATTTCAAACGTTCTTCATTTTATTTAACGGCTGATGATAACATACACGCAGACAAAGGTGTATTTGCTCTTTTATAATTAACTTGATATTTTACTGTACTTTATTTTACTGTACTTTACTCTTTATGTTTAACGTAATAACTTATTTGGACCATTTAACATTTGTCTATGCAGCCAACTGGTAAATTGAATTAATCTCCATAAGAATAACATTGCAACTTTGACGCGGTGTAAGACAAAAACCTACGGGAATTTAAAAATAAAATATATATAGTTCCATTACAACTTATAAAACAAAATTATCTTTAGAATAAAAAGTAATTGATCAAAATTGGTCAAGTAATAAGTTCAGAAAGTGAGTGAACTAAATGACCCGATTGATTTATTATATAAGATTTACAAATACAAAATAAAGAATAACAAGTTACGTATAAATATACAGCAAACAATGTTAGTACGTGTTTATTTATTTATTTATTAATAAGACGCCGATCGTCAAGATATGGGCGAATATGGATTTCGAATAAGTGTGATGAGTGTAGATGAGCGAATGTAGTCATAGTTACAAACTAAGGCCGACTATTCCTTAGAAAGTGTCATTAATTAATAGCCCAATGACCAATGAACAGCCGGTGGTTATCAGCTGATCCTTCTCAAAATGTATTATAACTCTGATTGGGATCGAACTGAGAACCTTTAGCACATGAAGCTGGGATTGAACCAACTACGCTAACGACCAATTTTTGGTGAAATAAAAACAGCTGACACATAGCGAGTAAGGGGTTTAGCTGAATCGAGTGGTTATATTGGTTTGTGGCATTTTTCAATCAGACATGACCCTCTTAAATCTAGATACTAGCTTTGAAACATTTGTACTAAACTTAATTTCTCTATCAATCGGTTTTTAACCACTGTTCCTAACACGAAAATAAATTATAATTGTTTGAATTATTATTAAGTACTGATTATTACAGTCATCTCAGTAAAATATTTTGAAGAGTTTTCACGTCAAATTTTCGTCTACACTCCACCCCCTATCAACCCTGGGGGCAATTCTCAGCAGGTAATGAATATCTATTTGCAATTTTATAAAAAACAAATGATCTTCAGCTGTGAACACTACAGAAGAAAACTCAAAGTTCTAAAGTATTTTAAACATATTTATATATATAGAAGTAAAATCCTATAATTTTTCATTTTAATTATAGTAAATGTATAGTGACGGTTAAAATATAAAATAATTAAAAATACATTTTACTGAGTCCATAAAACTAACCACGATAATCTATATTATTAAATAACCAAATCATCGATATGGTTTCTGGTTCTTTGTATGGTATGTTGTCTGCATAACCCATATAATTTATAAAATTACGTGTTAAGGGCAAGAAAATACATTCATATCGGTAACTTAATCAATACACATTTTAAATGCACAAAAATGACTAACGAAATAACAAAAGTAAAACTGTTTGACAATTATTAAAACAAAACCCAGCTAAACTGTGTCGTCATGGTACTCCAACCTCAAAGTTATCTTGATTCAATTGGGACAGCAGATTTCAGTAATCTACGGCTATTTGGTCTAACTTAGGAGTTGGAGTTTCCCTTTAAACTTCGTCCAAATCCTTCAATACACTACGTCAGTTGTATGATGTCATTATTAACGGCTTCCAACGTAATTTAACGTGATAAACCTTCTGAGTTAAGAATAGTAGTTTCCCTTTCAACTTCGTCCGATTTCTACAATGCGTTACGTCAGCTGTATGATGCCTTTGCTAGCCGCTGCAATTTTAATTTAACATGTAAACAATCTAAGTTAGGAGTTGGAGTTTCCCTTTCAACTTCGTCCAATTACTACAATTCATTACGTCAGCTAGATGTCTTTGCTAGCCGCTGCAACGTTAATTTAAGATGTAAACAATCTAAGTTAGGAGTTGGAGTTTCCCTTTCAACTTCGTCCAATTTCTACAATGCGTTACGTCAGCGGTATGATGTCTTTGCTAGCCGCTGCAACTTTAATTTAAGATGTAAACAATCTAAGTTAGGAGTTGGAGTTTCCCTTTCAACTTCGTCCAATTTCTACAATGCGTTACGTCAGCGGTATGATGTCTTTGCTAGTCGCTGCAACTTTAATTTAAGATGTAAACAATCTAAGTTAGGAGTTGGAGTTTCCCTTTCAACTTCGTCCAATCACTACAATACATTACGTCAGCTGTATGACGTCTTTGCTAGCTGCTGCAACTTTAATTTAACATGTAAACAATCTAAGTTAAGAGTTGGAGTTTCCCTTTCAACTTCGTCCAATTTCTACAATGCGTTACGTCAGCGGTATGATGTCTTTGCTAGCCGCTGCAACTTTAATTTAAGATGTAAACAATCTAAGTTAGGAGTTGGAGTTTCCCTTTCAACTTCGTCCAATTTCTACAATGCGTTACGTCAGCGGTATGATGTCTTTGCTAGCCGCTGCAACTTTAATTTAAGATGTAAACAATCTAAGTTAAGAGTTGGAGTTTCCCTTTCAACTTCGTCCAATTTCTACAATGCGTTACGTCAGCGGTATGATGTCTTTGCTAGCCGCTGCAACTTTAATTTAAGATGTAAACAATCTAAGTTAGGAGTTGGAGTTTCCCTTTCAACTTCGTCCAATTTCTACAATGCGTTACGTCAGCGGTATGATGTCTTTGCTAGCCGCTGCAACTTTAATTTAAGATGTAAACAATCTAAGTTAAGAGTTGGAGTTTCCCTTTCAACTTCACCCAATTACTACAATACATTACGTCAGATGTACGATAAATTTGCTAACAACTGCTAACCTCATTTAACATACTAAACTATCTATGTTAGGAAGCCGGTTTTCCTTTCAATTTCGTCCAATTACAACAATACGCCACATCCTCTATATCATATAATCCCTAACAGCTACCAAATACATTTAGAGTGTTGAACCATCTAAATGGACGTTTCCTCTACAAATTCGTCCAATATTTTTTCATCCACAACGACTACAAATTCAATATAACTTGTTAAACCATCTAAGGCAGGAGTTGAGATTTAACCTGTAAGTTCATCTTTTTTTGCAACATCTACATCGTCAAATAATTATATTTAACGTATTAAGCCGTTAAGCAGACACTTAAATATCGCTATAAAATATGTGATGCTTTTAAAGCCGGAGAGAAAAAAAAATATATAAGAAAACGTGTAATAGATACCACAAAATGTTACTAGTATCTCCAGGTATGGTATTGAAAACAGTTAATTCAAAACATGTTTTGTGGTAAAATCTAACTATTATTGTAACATATTAGCTAGTTAGTATTAGTAAAAATATCTAATATATTAATGAGCAGAACAATCAAATAATGTTTTTTAATTTCTTTATTAAGTTTTAAGCTAACATAAACTCAAAATCTATGGACACTGTCATAACACACTACTTTTTTGTGAAGAAGGAATCGTTAGAAAACTGTATAAATGAAAAATTATCTAAATGTTAAAATAATTAGAAAATTAATTAAAAAAATATGTCGTGCTTCATAATACGATATTATTTTTTCCTCTCCATAAAGTTAAATGTAACTTAAACAAAACAAGCTTTCTATCCCTGGATGTTCCACGTATTGTGAGACAAGCTGGAACAAAAGGGAATACAATTGATTCCCCTTTGCATTTGTCTGGTTGTCTGCAATAATAAGTAGTGTTGAGTCAATTCACTGAAAGAAGTAGCCTATATAGAAACAGCCCGTGTTTTTTTTTGTTTTTTTTTTTATTTGACAAAAAACGTATCTTAATGTATATGCGTCATGTTTATATAAAGTACAATTTTTAATATTGAATGTTAAGTTTCATCAGTTATTAGGTAACTTTCGTTAACATTTAATATTTCGTTATTTCATAAATAAACCACGTATAAAAAGTAATAAATGTGCCCCTGATCCAAAACAAATATGATATATCATAGCAACAATATATATTAAAACATGAAATGTAAAACTGTAAACTAATTAATTATTTAAAATTGTCATATTTAACACTAAAAAACGTTAATTTTAACTAAATTTAAAATAGTTAGTTGCAATCTATTAGGAAAATAAAGGTTTAAATTAACGAAATTATGTTTATTTCAATAACCCAAAGTACCTTCAAAACTTTTACAATTGTTATTTTGATTTCATGTGTTCAAATTTGATAAAAACGTAGTATCTTTCGTTTGAATCTATTAAATGACATTTATAAGTAGTTTTGTTAAACTGATAATTACTGCTATTAATGAGCTATTTTTATACAATAAAACTAAACATAATTAAACACTAAAAATATATAACTTAGACTTTAAATTTGAAAGAGTCCAGCGATGTTCATTATTTGGATGTTAATTATCAAGGTACTGTATTTGGAGAAGTTCGAACGTAAATAACAATGACAGCAAGACGCAAGGAATTCAAGTCATATTTACATGCTTTATATTGTATACTTTGATAAAATAGAGAAGATGAGATTGATATAAGAGAGCTTGGGATTATTACTATTTAATAAAAAACGTTATGATTGAAATTTAGGAATCAAAAACATTTTAGATCCGTTTGTCCACAGAAACAATCATAAATTACAATCAGCATCGTGTATTGTATACATGATTTTAGAAACATCATACTTCTTCAAGTCTCGACTCATTAGTTTTTATGTTAGTTTTTTTTAAATATTATTTGTGTATGGTGAAATTAGCCAAACAAATGAGAAATACAAAATGCAGTTTTTTTTATATTGATTTGATTGTTAGAACAAAACTTGGATCTCATTTAATTAAATTAAGGAAAATGTGAATAAGAGTAAGTATATTGTACAATGGGAAATATAGTACATATTGATTAAGCAAAAGAAATGCCAATTTTGTTGTATTTCGAGATGCTAAACAGTATTGTACTCATTATATTCTTCGATGCACAAACTTATATTTACTTAGAAGCTAATTAACTAACCTAAAATTACTCGTAAACTATCTAGTCATCAGTTTATAGATGAGATGGAATGTTCGTATCTTTAGGTCAACAAATGCGTCTTAATGTGGTTTAATAATGGGAAAAAATCGAATGATTAATTTACCTTCCAAGCACATTTACTTGACCAATTCTCCCTTAATTGGTGAGAACGACTCACTCACTTACCACTACAATGTGCATCTGTTTGTGAATATAAATGAAAAGTGAAATACTATTATCATACAAATAGTATTGGAAAAATAATTGGATCTTTTCCGTTAATTCATTACCATAACTTGGGTTCCTAACATAACCAAACCAAACATAACCTAACCAAACCTAACATAACATAACCAAACCAAACCTAATATAGCATAACCAAACTTAACATAACCTAAACAAACCTAGCACAACATAACCAAAGTAGTGGTAGTGAGTTAATGGAAAATGTACAAATAATTAATTATGTAAAATATGCTACATTAGTGAATATTTTCTCATTATAAATACTTTATAAACATTTACATATAATATATTAACTCTCCAGTAAATAAGGAATCTCGGAGATGGAATAAATAAATTAATAGTTGTCCAAAGGAACAAACGGCATTTTCAATCTCAAAACGATTACGGTGTCTCAGTAGGGGTCCATTCACCGGAATGATGCAAACTGTGAAAGGTTTTAATTTAAATGTTTGTTATTTTACTTCTCAGATGAACACAAATGCTTAAGTATAACCTGTGATGTTTCCTAGAACTTGTAGGCTTGTAATTTTGGACAAGTCATTTGTGTTAGTATATTAGGAACATTTTCAAAATTCAATTTCAATGTAATGAATAATATATCAATTAAATGACTACTGACCAATTTCACTGCAGCTGTCCACAAACATGTATACTAGTTCAAATTTTTATTTATTAGGTTTAGTTAGTCTTCTAGTTTCTCCAATATGGTTGGATGGGTGGGAAAGCTCGTCAAGTACTATGTTGGGTGGGTCCCCGTTTTATAGGGTGCGTCAAATAATATGTTGGATGGGTGGAAGAGCTTGTTAAGTACTATGTTGGATGGCTGCGACATTACTATTTTTAGTGGGTGCTGACAGTGCTCATGGTCATATAAGTAAGTATGTGTCTATTCATTATTTAACGAATCACCTGACTTGACACGAGATCGCTTAGTGGCATTTGAGTGTAGCTCTGACGCACGGTGTTGCCAAGAGTACTGAGATTGACATGCAACATACAATAGTTACTTCTTTAGGTTAAATCCCGATTTATTTAAAAATGATTCAAAATAATACAACAAAAAAGTATAAAAATAATATGAAAAATATAAAAAGTTCACGATCATGATATTTTAATCACACTCAAATTTACAATAACAAACAAGTAACTTTCTAAAACAGGTGCATTCAAACAATTTAAATTTGACAACAATGTAAGACGTAACGGCGTTGCAGCTAGCTTACACTGCCACGCCAATGGCTGTAGCATTCTCAAACTCCTCGTAGTTCCAGCATTTGCTGTAAGAGCGCTCTGAGTTCAACTCGGGACATTCATTAAAAATAAAGAATAGTGACGTCAAGATATGGAAATAATCTAGTAATTGTCCTAATTTTTCCGTGTGCAAGACATTATTTTAAAAAAATTACTTTCAAAAATAAGGTTAAACAAAAACAATAATGAGCAATTTACCAAAAAAATTCAGAAAAAACACTGTTAGTTATTACTTTCTATTAATACAGTTTATTATTGAAGATATGATTCCAAATTATGTGTTCATGGTCATTTATATTTTAAAATATTTCCTTAAAGCAACGACGTTTAAAAAGAAAGAAAATCAATATTTTAATTCCTACACGTGAATTCGTTGTTGCGTAGAGACAATATGTATCCACCTCACATTATGCTTGTTTGTAGAAATATGTTTCGATACATCTGTTTAATACAACTTACATTTTTTTCTTTCAACAATTTTATTAACCGTTCAGCAAGTTACAAAATGCTGCACAGGCCAAGGTAAAATTAAGTGACAGAACATTGGAAAAAGATAATAACAGAGAACTATAAATATTGAGGTCAGCCATTCGGCACCACAGGAACAGAGTTAAAAATGTTTAATATTAAATTTGCTTGATTAAAGCATGTTTACGGTAGTTCAAAAATGTCTTGAGGTAGCCGTGGTTTTAGGCGGAGCGTTCTGATGTTGGTCGGATGTCCTATGTTGAAGTGTTGTACACCAATTACAGATGGAAGTTTCTTAAATAATTGTTGAGTCGATGTTTTAGTGAACTGATGAACGGGAACAATTCCAAGCTCATGATGAATCTGGGTATTACGCACATACCAAGGGCACTTCAGTATGAGTCGTAAAACTTTGTTTTGAAATACCTGCAGTTTCTTTAATGTTATTTCTGAGGCAGTGCCCCAAACTTGACAGCCGTACAACAAAAGTGGTCGTAGAATAGTTTTGTAAATAAGAAGGCCGTTTTTTACAGACAAAGATGATTTATGTTTATGAATGGAAATAATTTTGACAATCTTCCATAAGCAAGGTTAAATTTCTTATTTATGTGAAATTTCCAATTTAGTTTACGATCAAAATAAACACCTAAATATTTTATTGCTTGATCGGTAAGGTTCCAGGGTATTTCTTCATTTAAAATTGTGCTGTTTTGAGGTTCTATTGGCCGACGTAGAGTGAAAATCTTTGCCTCGCTTTTGGTTGGGTTGATAGCTATCTTCCATTTTGAAAACCAAGTAACTACGCATTCCAAAGACTCTTGTACTCTCATGGTTGCAGTTTCAATGTCATTATGACTAGAGTATCATCAGCAAATGTAGCAATTTTGGCATTATTTGACGTAGGCAAATCGGATGTGTATAAGTTAAATAGAAGAGGAGATAAAATTGCACCTTGGGGTAAGTAGTATAAGATGGGTGTTCTAGGACATTGCAGGCTTCAAAACAGACCCGCTTCTAGGACAGGGTCAAAGGTCACCGCCGCTGTTATCAGCCACGTGTTGACCTTGAGGTCAAGTTTACTATTGTTTACTACTGTTATCAGCCACGAGGTGACCTTGAAGGTCAGTTGTCCTAGGTCAGTGTTGTTTTGGTGTGACGTCACGCCGTGTTGTTCTAGGTCAGTGTTGTTTTGGTGTGACGTCACGCCGTTTTCGCGCTCTTTCTTCTGACGTCACGCCTGTCGTCTGCTAGTATCAGCTGATGCAAAAAAATTCTGTTTTTTTCTTAAAATGTACTAACTGTTTTTTTCCACAACACTGTTACCAACTCACGCGGATGCAG
>JAQJVL010009561.1:0-15584 GCA_035578905.1 Stictocephala bisonia | reverse complement strand
TACATTAAATATATTTCTGTATTTTAACAGCTCAAAAACAACTCTCAATCTGCCAAGTATATATTTCACGGTAGCTGTTTGGATTGTGATATGTATCTAAAGGTATGTTAAGTCTATAATCACGGCTAGCCTGAAGTTTGGCCCAAATTACTGCGTAATTGTTGAGTAAATCTTATATAGTAATATTGTTACTATATCATTAAGTAAATTGTATTAATAACTTAGATTAAGAACTTTTGTATGTTTCATATTTTTTATTTTACTAGTATAAGAGCAAATTAATGTGTTTTACCTTGAAGATCAGTAATCTGTTCTATTATCAAAAGACGTGCGTTTTTATATAGTTTGGAATTTTATTTTTTATATGTTGTGTTGTGCTTAAAACATTTGGTTCTTTTTAAAGGTGAGAAAGAAAGGAAGCACGCTTATGTTAGTAGGTTTTCATTTAGTTTCTTCATTTATTTATCAACGACCGTTTTTAGTGTACAGTATTTACATATTTTTAACAGCTGTTACACAAATCTCAACCGCTTAGCCTGTATTTACATTCACATTTATATTACCAATAGCTTAATAAACATAATACAAGAGTTTATATCTAGAGAAGTGTACTGTCTAAACACAGTCATGTTTATTTTCGTTAATATGTTTGTTCGTTTTTATTCTAAGTTATTGAAAAATACATTTTATTCACATAGTTTAATGTTCAGTTCTAAAATCTGTTTATATTACTGTTTGTTTTGAGTCTACACAGTTTGTTTTCCTAATGAGTAGGGTTGTATAGCTTATTAATTCTCGTTTTGCACTGTCACTAAACTCAATAATTGTCTATAATAGGTGTGTTTGTACTTGGGCAGGTAGGCTGGTAATCTGCACTGTATGGACATTGTTATGTATGTGATTGCGAGTTACAGAGTTGTCAATGCGTGTGTATATAAAGAGGAAGGTGATTTTAGTTTTTTTCTAGAACAAAACGCAAATTTAAAGAATTCCATAACTATTTTTAGTGTAAATATCAGAAGTTATAATACAGATGAGTTGCTTATTATACTAAATAATTACAGTTTTACTTTTGATGTCATTGATCTGACAAGTACTTGGCTGGATGAAAGTTGCGCGAATGCGAGTATGGATGGGTATGACGTGTCGTGAATAAATCTAGTAAAAAGCAGAATGATGGCGTGATTGTGTTTGTAAGTAAATGTCTGTGTGCGGTCTGAGGAGGTGAGTCTGCATGGCGCTTGTGACATTTCAATTTTTGCTGTGCATGGAGTTGTATTACAGTCAAGACTTTGAGGTAAACAGTTGTTATGTGTGAACGATCGATTTGTAAACAGACGATCAGCTGTTATTTATTTTAACTTAATTTATTCATATGTATGTTTCTAACATTTGTTTTCTGTTCAACAATAAGTTATGTTTTGGGAATAAAAGAGTTCAGTTTTTCAGTTTACACTAACATGTTGTGTTTTTAAAATTTTGTGACGAGGATAAGTATTTATTTTGTTTTGTTTTGTTTTTAGGTAGTTGTGTTTAGTTTAACAGTTTTCTTTTGTTTTAAACTCCTGGCTAACCACAGGGAGAACTATTTATTTACATAATTCATGATATAGTGCTAGAACGGAACTTTTACAATCATCAGTACATCTTACACCTGCAGGAAAGTTTCCTTGTTGGAGTCCTGCCATTCTTAGGTCAACAAGGTGGCGCCCTAATCCCTGGCTACTATTGATGAACTTGGAAAAATTTAAATGGGTTATAGCTACTAAAAACTTTTCCCTTATACTTGGCCTGTCTCTTAGAAGAACCCCACCCCTTCTCCCTGAGCTAGCAAAGTTTTATGTGGACAGGCGTGTCAACTGGCGCACGAACGTGGGGCCTATGCTATAGATTTTGGGAACAATAGAAGAATTAAGATATATTATCAGATATTTTATAAAGCATAAAGTGTCTTGTGTTTTTATATAAGTGTCTTGTAAAAAGTATATGCAATTTTCTGATTCACTCTGGAACTTGGTGTCAATTATCAACATGAATGTGTATCATCTTCGCAAGCAGGAGGTAGAATATGAACTTAAGATCAGAGGTTTAAATACTGATGGTAATGCCAATGAACGTAGAAGGTGATTACAGCAAAGCATGGCTAATAATGAGGAAATCAGCGTAGCTGTGGTCAATTCCTTAGATGTTTCGCAGGAGCTGAAGGAATGTGAGGCAAAGCTTCACGACTTATCGACTTGTGTTGTTGATTATGAGGGTAATTTTCATGACAATGAATACCACCGTATAGTTGCTCGCTTGTTTCATCTTTATTTGCGTATTGGAAGGATTCCAGTTGCTGCAGATGCTGACAACGACCAAGAGAGTGACAAATCGGAGTTACAAGCTAAAACTAAGGAAATAATAGACTCTCTTAAGGCCCAGTTTTCAGGTGGGAAAGGCGATCAGGTGGATACGGCTAAGGTTGTCATTCCTTCTACACATCTGTCTGCACCGTCCACAACTGATTGTGGGAAGGAAGGCGATAGTAATGCTGGTGGCCATGTTTTGCCTGCACTTCGTATTCTTAGTCTTCGTTCAGATGCTAATATGGAACATAATTTACCTGTACAGCGGCTCAGCCTACCTACTGAAATTAGGAAAGGGTCTGCGGTAGTTAACAGCTCAAATTCTGCGCATGTTGAGGAAGTAATGGATCCCAATCCTCTCAGGGAAACTTCTGGTCCTGGTGTCCGTCCTAAGTATGTTCCTGTTTACAAGTGGGGAATCAAGTTTGACAATAATGGATCTAGTGTTGCTGCCTTTTTGGAACGTGTTGAGGAACTGCGCAGAGCTCGCGGAGTTACTCATAGTGAACTTTTTGAATCAGCTGTTGATCTTTTCTCTGGCCCCGCTCTTGTTTGGTACAGAGCTTCTACCAGTAGGATTCACTCATGGACACAGTTATCTAGGGAACTGCGAGAGGTATTTCAGCCCCCTGACTACGACTTCCGACTTCAGCAAGAAATTTTCAACAGAGTCCAAGGAGAACAAGAATCTATTGACCTGTACATGGCAGCTATGGAAGGCTTGTACGGTAGGCTATCTGTCCGGATTCCAGAATCGACTCGTCTGGCCCAGATCTTTAATAATTTGCACCCACAGCTGCAGGACAGACTTGCATTGTTTGAAATTAAGAGTCTAGACGATCTGCGTTTTATGGGACGTCGAGCAGAAGCAGGTCGCTTGCGAACTTCAAGGCCTAGACCTTCTCCCAGGATTGATTCTGCATTGGAACCTGATCTAGCTTACTGGGAACCTCATCGGAATAGAAGAGTGGTCACAGATAGAGTAGCTACCGTGCAACATAAATTCTCTGGTAGCCATTCTGACATCACCTGTTGGAATTGTGGAACAGTTGGTCACCGGTTCAAAGATTGTCATAGGCCCAGGAGGAAATTTTGCTATGGCTGTGGAAAAGATGATACCTTAAAGAGAGACTGTGTTTCTTGCCGTCCAAAAAACTTGCAGAGCAGGGAATCAGTGAAGTAATTGAAGCTGATTCCCAGAAACATTCCACTACTAACCAATTAAGTTATTTGATTAAGAACCAAATCAATGATCCTAGGCCGTACTTATCTGTCCGAGTGTTTGGCAAAAAGACTACTGCTTTGTTGGATTCAGGAGCCTCGCATACCATTTTGGGCAAAGATGGGATGTGGATTATTGATACTTACCCTGCTCATCTTCACTTGACTAATGATAAATTTGTAGAAACTGCGGATGCACAGCGTCATGAGGTTAGTGGGTTCGTGGTCTTACCTATCACGTTGAAAGGAAGGACGGAGCATTTGAAGGTTTTGGTGGTGCCAACTTTACATCAGTCCTTGATATTAGGCATTGACTTTTGGGAAGCCATGCATATTGTTGCTGACTTTCACAATAGGGAGTGGCATTTTGCAAATAAACTGCGTACAGCATTTTGTAGCTCTGTTGATGGTATCAGATCAGAGGAGCATCTATCCGTAGACGAAAAGGCTAGGTTGAAGGAAATTGTGGACGGCTTTTTCAAGGACGAACCTAAAGTATTAGGCCGCACTGATCGAGTTCAGCATGTTGTCGACACGGGAGATTCCTGAGCAATTAAACAACGGTATTTTCCGGTGTCACCAGCCAGACAAGCGCTTATAGACAAGGAATTGGCTCAAATGTTAGAATTGGGTGTAGTAGAGCCATCTAAGAGTGAATGGTCTTCTCCGATCTTCTTAATCGATAAGCCTGATGGCTCAAAGAGGTTTGTTGTTGATTTTCGCAAGGTTAATGCAGTAAGTAAAAAGGACGCCTATCGGTTGCCAAACGTAACCTCCATCCTTGACAGACTTAGGGATGCCAAATTTATCTCCAGTCTGGACATTCGCAGTGCCTACTGGCAAATTCCACTTGAAAAGGATAGCAAGGAAAAAACAGCCTTTACAATTCCCGGAAGACGGCTGTTTCATTTCGTCACTATGCCCTTTGGACTTTGTGGTGCACCCGCTACATGGCAAAGATTCGTGGACAATGTGCTAGGTCCTGACTTAGAGCCATACGTGTTTGTCTATTTGGATGACATAATTATAGTCACACCCACTTTTCAGAAGCATCTAGATATATTGTCTGAAATATTTAAGCGAGTCCGTGAAGCTAAACTTACCTTGAATCAAGAAAAATGTAAATTTTGTAGAAGTGAGTTAAAATACCTGGGCTATGTAGTTAGTAAAGAGGGTCTACACGTCGACCCAGAGAAGGTGAAGGCCATTGTGGACCTTCCAGTTCCTAAGAATCAGAAGGAAGTCCGCCAAGTGTGTGGAACCGCATCGTGGTATAGGAGATTTATTCCAGATTTTGCCAGCAGAATGTACCCACTCACGTCTCTCCTCAGAAAACGTTCAAAAATTGAGTGGACCCAAGAGGCTGACCAAGCATTTCAGGACATTAAGGCTTGTTTAATCTCTGCGCCAATCTTGACATGCCCTGACTTCACTAAACCTTTCATTATCTCATGCGATGCTTCAGGCTATGGTCTGGGAGCCGTCCTTAGCCAGAGTAGTGGACAAGGCGAGGTGGTGGTTGCGTATGCCAGCCGAACTCTAACAAGACAAGAGCAGAACTACTCTGCTACTGAGTGCGAGTGCCTAGCTGTAATCTGGGCCATTGAGAAATTCAGACCGTACGTTGAAGACACCCGGTTCACAGTGATCACTGATCACTATAGTTTGTTGTGGTTAAATAACCTTAAAGATCCGGTTGGACGTTTAGCTAGATGGGCTACACGTTTGCAATCTTATGATTATCAACTAGTCCATCGTAAGGGTAAGGAAAATATTGTCCCAGATATGTTGTCCCGCTCCATGCCTATTTCTGAAGAGGAGAAAAGCCCTGAACAGCCTGCTGTGTTTGCAGTTATGGAAATACCAAATGAGGTGAAAGATCGGTGGTACAACAATATGTTGAAAAGAGTTAAAGAGCAATGTGACAGTTATCGTCAGTGGCGTATTGAAGGTAAGCAACTTTGGAAGAAAGTTGAAGGGCTTGACCCATCACTCGATGAAGATACTTGGCGACTAGTACTACCTAAAGAATTGCGATCTATGGCGATTGAAGGCTGCCACGCCCCACCAACATGTGGACACCAAGGCGTATTGAAGACCTTCAAGAGGATGCAACAAAGTTTCTATTGGCCGAAGATGAGGAAGGACATTGCTTCCTATATTTCAAAATGTCACGTTTGCCAATGTACCAAATATGACCAACAACGGCCAGCTGGCATGATGGGCAGTTACCGTGGTGTGGATGCCCCTTTCAAGATGTTGGCTGCTGATCTCATTGGGCCTCTACCTCGATCCATGAAAGGATTCAAATATCTCTCTGTTGTTACGGACACATTTACAAAATTTACAATTTTACGTCCTCTTAGAGCAGCTACAGCCAAACTTGTAGCGCAACACCTGGAAAATGATGTATTTCTAATGTTTGGGATACCAAAATATATCATTTGCGATAACGGTTCAGAATATATTGGAAGACCTGTGACCCAATTAGCAAGGAGTTATAACTGTAAGATACTGCTTAATGCCAGCCGACATCCTCAGGCAAACCCTGCTGAACGTGTGAATCGTGACATCGTGTCTATGCTACGAGCTTATGTGAAGGACAATCACCGTGATTGGGACAAATATATTCCACAGATTGGTTTTGCCTTGCGCACCGCTCATCACGAGTCCACAAAGCATACTCCTGCGTTCCTAAATTTTGGGAGGGAACTTGCCATTTCCGGTCCGGGTTTCGAGGTTCTGCAAGATGGGGATACTCCAGATATTGAAGATTGTCAGCAATATGGGGAAAAATTGAAGGAGCTAAAAGGTTTCTACCAAGAAGTTTCTGACAGACTTAAGGAAGCGCATATGAAGAATGCCAAGAGATACAACTTTAGGAGGAGACACGTAGAGTTTAAAGTTAATGACCTTGTGCTAAAAAGAAATTACCCTCAGTCGGATGCTTCTAAACACTTTTCGGCGAAGTTGGCACCCCGCTTTATTGGACCACTTGTTGTGACACGGAAAATCTCAAGTTTAGTATATTCTCTGGCCGATCTAAAAGGAAAAGCACTTGGTAACTGGCATGTCACTGATCTGAAGAAGTATGTTCAGGATTAGAAAATTTGGGAAATTTTCTGGAGGAAGGGGAGTGTTTGTGACATTTCAATTTTTGCTGTGCATGGAGTTGTATTACAGTCAAGACTTTGAGGTAAACAGTTGTTATGTGTGAACGATCGATTTGTAAACAGACGATCAGCTGTTATTTATTTTAACTTAATTTATTCATATGTATGTTTCTAACATTTGTTTTCTGTTCAACAATAAGTTATGTTTTGGGAATAAAAGAGTTCAGTTTTTCAGTTCACACTAACATGTTGTGTTTTTAAATTTTGTGACGAGGATAAGTATTTATTTTGTTTTGTTTTGTTTTTAGGTAGTTGTGTTTAGTTTAACAGTTTTCTTTTGTTTTAAACTCCTGGCTAACCACAGGGAGAACTATTTATTTACATAATTCATGATATAGTGCTAGAACGGAACTTTTACAATCATCAGTACATCTTACACCTGCAGGAAAGTTTCCTTGTTGGAGTCCTGCCATTCTTAGGTCAACAAGGTGGCGCCCTAATCCCTGGCTACTATTGATGAACTTGGAAAAATTTAAATGGGTTATAGCTACTAAAAACTTTTCCCTTATACTTGGCCTGTCTCTTAGAAGAACCCCACCCTTTCTCCCTGAGCTAGCAAAGTTTTATGCGGACAGGCGTGTCACGCTACATGTATAAAAGTCGATATAACGCTTGGCAGTGATCGGCTGTCACTGCTGTCTGTTTACCGAAGTCCATCGAGTGACCTTGGCCTGTTCATCGACGACCTTGAATCTTATCTGGATGATTGGCGCAAGGGGAGTTCGCACCGGCTGGTTGGTGATGTCAATTTTTGTATTTTACCTGGAACTAAGGACCCGTTAGGCTAAAGATACCTCGACTTATTGTATGGCGCAGGTTTCGTTAGTTGTGTCAATGCTCCAACTAGGGTTACAGATGTCTCAGTCAGCTCCATTGATTATGTTTTCAAACATGTTAATAACGTTAGTTCAATTAAATCCATGGTGATTAAATATGAATTAACTGATCATTATTTAACAGCCACTCAATATCAATCGTGCACCGAGTAAAACTTAAACGAGTCTCTTTTAAATAATAAAACCTCTTTCTTCTTCCTTCGATTTTGGCCTACTATGGACCACGTGAAATAACTTCTCATGATTGATTTTCTCTCTTCTTTCTTTCCTTCCAGTAATCTTTCATTCTTTCTCCATGCTGTTTCTTTCTCTCTTCCGTCCATTTTGCTCCTGTTTTCTTTTTTGCCTTTTCTTGAAAACTCTGGAATCCTCTGATCTTCTTTCTGAATTCTTCTCTTCTCTTCACCTCTTCTCCATCTATTTCCATTTCTTCCATGTCTTTCCTGACCTCCTTGATCCATGTCATCTGTGTTTTGGGGTTTCTATCGAAGTAGTTGAATATTCTCTTCGTCAATCTTCCTTCGTCCATTCTTTTAATATGTCCGTAGGAGGTTACTCTTCTTCTTCTTATTGTGTCTGTTATTTTTTCTGTTTTTTTGTAGATCTCTTTGTTGCTTCTCAGTTTCCATTTTCCATCTTCATATTTTGGTCACAGGATTTTCTGTATATTTTTCTCTCCTTTTTTTCTATCTCTTCCATTTATCTGGCTGTGTTTAGCGTAAGGCATTCTGAGGCATAGAGGCCTTCTGGTTTAATAACTGTATTGTAGTGTCTTAGTTTTGCGTTAATGGATATGGACTTTTTAATTATATATATTTTTTGTCAATTGGAATGCCAGTTCCATTTTTCTTGCTCTTGCACTGACTGCTTCTTTGTCCAGGGCATTTGGTTGGATTAATTTTCCCAGGTATTTGAACTTGTTGACCCTCTTGATTTTACCATATTTTGTAGTGATCTGACTTGGTGCATCTTTTCTGTTTGTCAAATATTCTGTCTTTTCATATGATATTTGTAATCCAGCCTTCTCTGCTGTCTCTTTCAGTGTATTGATTTGTCTTCTAGCGTCTTCCATGTTTTCTGCTAGCACGGCCAGGTCGTCCGCAAAAGCTAGACAGTCAATTTCAAGGTTATCCTTCTTTCTTCCTATTTTTAATTTGGGAATTCCTTCCTCCTCAATGGATTTCCCATTGAGGAGGAAATAAGAGAATGCTCTTTCTCCATTCTCTCATTGCCTTCTCCAGTACACAGTTGAAGATTAGTGGGGAGAGCCCATCTCCCTGTCTCACTCCTGTTTTGATCTCAAAAGGTTCAGAGATCTCTCCCATAAATTTTACCTTTGACTTTGTGTTTGTAAGGGTTTTTCTTGTGATTGCTAATGATTTGTCATCGGCTCCGAATTCATCCGGGGTGTTGAATAGTGTCTCTCTATCTATAGAGTCGTATGCTTTTTTGAAGTCCACGAATGTCACGTGTATGTCTTTGGCCCTTAGTCTCCTGTACCTTATTAAGAGTTTCAGGTTTAGTATCTGTTCGGCACAGGATCTTCCTTTCCTGAATCCTCCCTGGTAGTCACCTAATTGTGGATCCAGTTGGATCTCCAATCTGTTTTGTAATGCTTTGGATATGATCTTGTATATTACTGATAGTAGTGAAATTCCTCTATAGTTGTTTGCACCTGTTTTCTCTCCTCTTTTGTGTATTGGATGGATCATAGCTGTTTTCCATTCTTCTGGTATTTCTTCCGTTTCCCAAATCTTTTGTATTATTTTATGTAGACTTTGGACTGTCTTGGTATCTACGTTTTTCCACATTTCTGCTACTATAGAGTCTTCTCCTGGGGCTTTATCATTTTTTAGTTCCTTAATAATCTGTTGGATTTCTGTTATGTTCGGTAACCACCGAACTGTAGTTTTCGAATTTATATTTTGGATTTAGTTTTGGGAATCTCACTTTTGGCTCCTCACAGTTTAATAGTTTTTTGAAGTATGTCGCTAGTAGTTTGCAGTTTTCTTGATTATTCAGTGCTATTTTTCCTTCTTCATTTTTGAAACATAAATTTAGTGGTCGTTATCCCTGGAGGTTTTGCTTAAAAGTTTTATAGAATGTTCTTGTGTTGTTCTTTTTAAAGTCTTCATCTATTTGTTGTAGTTGGGTCTTGTCAAAATTCCTCCTGTTTGTTCTTATAATTTTCGCTGTTTGTGATCTCTGTTCTTTGAATAAGATTTATAGTCTTCGTTGTTTTTGGTTGAGTGCCAATTTTTCCAGGTTTTACTCCTAAGTTCAAGGGCCTCTTCGCATTGGTTATTCCACCACCTGTGTTTTCTTTGTCTCTTGAGCGGGGCTATTTCCATTGACGTCTTGACTATTTTTGTCTTAATTTCTTCCCATTTCTCTGATTCTATGTTAAGTTTTTCCTGGAATTCTTGTTTCTTTAGCTTTAGTACTTCTGTGTTGATCCTCTGTATTTTAAACTCTTTGTTTGGTGTCTTTTTTTGGGGGGTAAATTTTACTTTTAGTGTCGTTAGGTAGTGATCTGTCTCTATGTTTGCACCCTTTCTTACTTTCACATTCATGATTTCTTTCTGATTATCGAATGATATGGCGACATGATCAATCTGGAATTTTCCCAGGCTTTGGTTTGGCGATTTCCACGTTTTTTGTTTTCTGGGTAAGTGTTTAAAATTTGTTGACATTAATTTAAGGTTGACGCCCCTGCACAACTCTATCAGTCTTTCTCCATTTTTTTTGGTTCTTTTGTGAGCAGGGTACTCTCCTACTGTCCTTTTGTATTTTCTCTCATTTCCAATCTGTGCGTTGAAGTCGCCTAGTAAGATCTTAATATTTTTTGGGGGTATTTTTAAAAGTTCATGTTCTAGGGCCTCCCAGTATTTCTCAACTTTTTCTGGGTTCCTTCTGTTGTCCTCGTTAATGAGAGCGTGGCAGTTTATTATAGTGTAGGTTTTATTCGCACATCGTAGTGTCATGATTGCCAGTCGTTCATTTGGTGAGTAGAAGTCTTTTATAGAGTTAATTATCTTCTTGTTCACGATAAATCCATTTCCCAGGTGAGGTATGCCTTTTCCCATAGGGTTTAGGCCTCTTTTACCTTTGAAGATCCTATATCCTTCTGATTCCATTATATCCTCGTCTGTGAATCTCGTTTCTTGGAGGGCTAGGATTAGAATCTTGAATTCATCAAGTACCTTGATTAGTTGTTTCAGTTTTCCCATTTTCAACAGTGAGTTTATATTTACTGTTCCAAAGAAGCATACTCTTTTTGTTTTGAGTTTGAGCGTTGGTGTTTCCTGGAGCTTTGGTTGGTTGCATGTTGTTTTGGGCTCTCCAGAATCCGATGGCCCGATTGCGTCGCTCTTTGCGACGGAGGATTCCCTGTCTAAGGTACCTCCTGGAGTAGTTCTTTTTAGAGAGATTTTCATCATGCGTTATTTGAGATTTGTGTTGGGGAAAGGATTAGTATCCATTCCAAGGTTAAAACTGAGATTGTAAGTCCCAGAGTAGTAGTTCATCCGCTCCTAACATGGAGACAGCCGATGTTTGCTGCCGTTCACTCTGAATCAGACGCAGCTTCTTTATTATATAAAGGAGTGGCCCAAAGGACCAATGTGTCAGTTTCAGACCGATTATTTTTACTAGTATATTATCTAAACTGATCGAAAGATCCGTAAGATTTCAATTTGAAAATGTTTTAACTGATCACAACATTTTGTTTCATAACCAAATCAGCTTTCGGAATGACCACAATCTAAATGACGCTTTATTCCTGCCTACAAAAAACATACATAACGCTATTGAGTAAAACAAAAAATCGTTAGTTGTCTTCATAGACCTTGCCAAAGCATGTGACATTGTGGACAGGGGTTTGTTGATCAAGAAACTTGAATGCATAGGAGTACGGAATACACCATTAAACTAGTTTCGAAGCTATCTCAGTGATATTTATGAGACTATATCTATTTATGAATAATTTAGTTCAAATAAAAAATAGAGTATGGTGTTTTGCAAGGAAGTTCGTTAGGTCCTATTTTGTTCTTAGTATTTATTAATAACTTAGGTAAAATCAATTTAGCCAGGGGCCAAATATTTCTTATGCCAATGATACAGCCCTGTTGTTTTCAGGTGTCATCTGAGGAAGGCTTTTGGATAAGCGCAGCGTGGTCTGCTCTCTGTCAAGAGTTGGTTTGATCCATGTCAGCTTACTCTTAATATTTTCAAAACAAAATGTTTGCCTTTTTCTCTAAGAGCAGACTGCGATCCAGTGGATTACAACCTAAGCTTGCATATTTGTGGTGGACAGCGTGGTTGTGTGACGTGTGAATACGTGAAGCTTGTTAATTAATATAAATATTTGGGCATTGTTTTCGATAGCCGCATGAGGTGATCGAGTCATATAAACTATCTCCGGAATAAACTCCGAACATTCGTATCTATCTTTTTATATCTTAAAAGAGTTCTTGAACCGGATTTCCTAAAAACCGTCTACTATGCTTATATACAGTCTCAACTTCATTACGGAATTATAGCTTGGGGTGGCTGCTTCCAAACTATTCCTTCTTCCCTTAAAATACCCAGAAGACAGAAATCAAAGCAGCATTACAAAAAAATCGACGTACCCCAACGGATTAACTTTTTTAAGGATTCAAAGTTCTAAGTCTATCACAACTGTATATTAGAATTTTATTGATGTACATTTATAAGAAATAAAAACAACATGTTCAACCAAATTCAACAGTCTTGTTTAACCCGGATGTCTAAAAATCTTGGAATCAATGCACTTCGTTTAGTTAAAAAATAACGTCTACATCAACTCATTATATAAAAAAATGTCGTTTAATTGTGTGTGTGTGTGTGTGTGTGTGTGTGTGTGTGTGTGTGTGTGTGTGTGTGTGTGTGTGTGTGTGTGTGTGTGTGTGTGTGTGTGTGTGTGTGTGTGTGTGTGTGTGTGTGTGTGTGTGTGTGTGTGTGTGTGTGTGTGTGTGTGTGTGTGTGAGTGCACGTGCGCGCGTGCGTGCGTGCGTGTGTGTGTGTGGGGGGGGGGGGGTTGCATGGTTTAAATGAGTATTTGCGAAGTCTCTTACATTCTGATTCATAACAACATTTTATTATTTATTTGTTTTTTTTGCACATACAGCTTTTTATTTCCATTTAATATTGTTTTGTATCCATTTAGTTTAAGTTACATTTGTCTTAATCATAGTTTTAATTAATTGTCCGACATACATTCCAACTGTTCTGGACTCGTTTTCCCCACACTCATGCAGCTGCACATGTGGGGGACCCATTTCATGTATTCTTTATAAAGAAATAAATAGATTTTTCATTTTAATAGTGGTCGTGGTCTATTGAAAACGATCGCCATAATTTTTTTTTTATTTTGTACTCTAAGTACATTTTGTGTGTAAATTTATTGTGTGTCGTCAAATAAACTATCTTGGTTCAGATAATGATCATGTAAATCTACATAGCATTTACTGTTAAAGAGATTTTCATAGTTCATCTGTTATGGAATTAAGAATTTATGAATGACCTAAACACACTAATAAGATTATATAAGGAATATAATACAATATACAACGTTAAAAATACCTTATTTTTCTCTACTTATATTGTCAAAAATAAATAAGGGAAAACTTTAATTTTGACACATGTAAGGGCACTTGAAAAATCTTTTCATCTCATTATATCACAGACCACGAAGGTGAAGGATCTCGGTTACAGAAGAGATTCTTTTAGATTCACGGTGTGCATCGTTGTACAAATATAAAGCTTTGGGTACACGAATCTAAGGACCTACGAACCTTCACACTCTTGAGATTCTCCATTCGACATTACATTTTTTATTGGTACTCTAACAAATGTTTACCGGCATGTAATACTAAAGACGATCTCTTTATAATAGCTGTAAAGTATTTCTAAATCTATTATTTGTGAACTAAAACAATAATATAATACACAATCTAAGCATAGTCATACTAATAACTAACTTAAATTCTATTTATTAATTATTAAGTCAACGATTGTCAAGATAAAGGAGTATATGATTTCGAACGAAATAGATGAGTATAGGTGAACAACCGTAGTATTTGATACAAATTAGAGCCGAATAATCTATAGAATATATTAGTAGCCTAATGAAAAATGAACAACCAACGGCTATCAACTGATCGCTTGAATACATGTTTTATAACTCTAATTCAGATCGAAATAAGATCCTTTATTTTAATGTGGCTTTCACCAATTAAACTACTGAATAAAAACTAGTGCAATTACAAAATGAAAAACAATGTAATCAACTGATGATCGTTTTATATTAATTTATATTGATTCTGATAGTAATAAACCTTAGAATATATTAGGCTTTCAAAACATTAGGTAAACTAAATATTCTATTTATATTTCAGCTTTTAACTTCAATACTTTGTACAAAAGGGATACATATTATGCATGTTTTACTTCATTCTAAGGTATCAAAAACATATTTATTGTTTTAATGTAAATTGCTACTAACGTATAATGTCTTAGTATTACTTACGTTGATTCAAAATCAATTAGGACTTGCAAATTATATACAGAGGGATTAAAGTACCACATTGTGACTTGCTGCCATTGACACACTGATCCTCTCTAATAATAGCACTATTATGGATCAGAGCAGGGATTAAATACGCCCTTTCACAGACGGAGAGACTAGTCATCTCAAACTTCAGTCTGACTGTCTGCTATTGGCACAATGAACCCCTCTAATGACAGCACTATTATGTATCAGAGCAAGTATTATATACGCCCTTTCACAGTGGAGAGACTAGACATCTCAAACTTCAGTCTGACTGTCTGCCATTGACACACTGACCACTCTAATGACAGGACTATTATGTATTAGAGCAAGTATTATATACGCTCTTTCACAGACGGAGAATTTAAACACCTCAAACTTCAGTCTGCCTGTCTGCCATTGACACACTGACCACTCCAATGACAGGACTATTATGTATTAGAGCAAATATTATATACGCTCTTTCACAGACGGAGAATCTAAACACCTCAAACTTCAGTCTGCCTGTTTGCCATTGACACACTGACCACTCTAATGACAGGACTATTATGTATTAGAGCAAATATTAAATACGCTCTTTCACAGATGGAGAATCTAAACACCTCAAACTTCAGTCTGCCTGTCTGCCATTGACACACTGACCACTCTAATGACAGGACTATTATGTATTAGAGCAAATATTATATACGCTCTTTCACAGACGGAGAATCAAAACACCTTAAACTTCAGTCTGCCTGTCTGCCATTGACACACTGACCACTCTAATGACAGGACTATTATGTATTAGAGCAAATATTAAATACGCTCTTTCACAGATGGAGAATCTAAACACCTCAAACTTCAGTCTGCCTGTCTGCCATTGACACACTGACCACTCTAATGACAGGACTATTATGTATTAGAGCAAATATTATATACGCTCTTTCACAGACGGAGAATCAAAACACCTTAAAATTCAGTCTACCTGTCTGCCATTGACACACTAACCACTCTAATGACAGGACTATTATGTATTAGAGCAAATATTATATACGCTCTTTCACAGACGGAGAATCTAAACACCTCAAACTTCAGTCTGCCTGTCTGCCATTGACACACTGACCACTCTAATGACAGGACTATTATGTATTAGAGCAAATATTATATACGCTCTTTCACAGACGGAGAATCTAAACACCTCAAACTTCAGTCTGCCTGTCTGCCATTGACACACTGACCACTCTAATGACAGGACTATTATGTATTAGAGCAAATATTATATACGCTCTTTCACAGACGGAGAATCTAAACACCTCAAACTTCAGTCTGCCTGTCTGCCATTGACACACTGACCACTCTAATGACAGGACTATTATGTATTAGAGCAAATATTATATACGCTCTTTCACAGACGGAGAATCTAAACACCTCAAACTTCAGTTTTCTTTGCCCCCCC
>JAQJVL010009560.1:0-15585 GCA_035578905.1 Stictocephala bisonia | reverse complement strand
ACCAAGTATATGTCACCATGCTTAGCTTTCTGAAGTTCTTTTCCATAAAAGCTTCCTTGAAGCACGTTGTAGTGGTAATCCATTAGGTGATATGTTGTTGGAATAGTAGGCAGTACTGAGTTTATAGTAAAGATCTCATTTTCCAGTTGGGTAGGTATCCTTTATCATTCTTGCACTTGCTTTTCCTTACTTTTTATTTGTAACTTCGCCTTTTTATATTTTTTCCTGTTTTATTAATGTTTTGTCTAATCAAATCTTCGTTCTTTTCGTTCACCTCTACAGGCGCCATGTCAATTGTTCTATTGTTGTTCTATTGTACATCTTGTTGCACTCTACCAATACGTCAGGCAATATCTTAACCCATTGGTACTTGTACAGCTCTGTAAATTTGCTCAACATTAGAGATTTGAGGGTGCGATTAAATCTTTCAACTATAATACCCTTCCTCTCACTGAACACGGACTAGCTGTTAGTGTTGTGTTTTCATTAGCTTTGCAAATCCAACGTTGTAAAACTCCTTGTCCATGCCTGTTTGTAGATGATTCATCGGGTTATTATCCACAATCGGTGTAATGGCATTAATAATTTACTGCCCAGACTTGTTCTTCAAAGGAATGCGTAAGCGTACTTGGTGAAACAGTTGATCATTGTCAAAATATACTTGTAGTCTTTGTTCAATTTGGAGTATGGAATCATTTCCACCAAGTCGGCCTGATACAGATATTTTATCCCTTTAATTTCCACAGGTCGAGTGGGAAATCGTCTTCTGGCTGGAGCATGGAGCTCTTTGGTGATGGTTTCTCTAACACTGATGATTGTATAACGACAAACTTTGGGGTAAACCAAACTATTTATTGGATTTTACGGGATTCCACAGTCCCTTTCCACTCTGAAATGTGGTAGACATCCATCTTCTATTCGCTACCCCCTACCCTGCGGTGCTCCCATTTACCAGTGTCTCATCTTATTGTGTTTGGTTGTACATACCTCTTTTTAGACAAAATATTCTTTGGATGAAGATAGATCTTCTACTTTCTTTTTCTTTGATGGTGAATATTCTTCAATTTTTTCCTGGTTATGTTTGATTTTCTAGTAGCCACATGCAAGTGTGCGTACACCATCATACAAGATAAATATATATATATCCATCGATGTTCGCTTTACAAATCTATGTGGTATCATGGCTACACCATCAATAATGTTGATTGATGTCTGTCAGTAGTTCAAGGCGTATGCCTGTCATTTTTAACATTAAGTTCCAAGCGAGGCCAGGAGAATAATACACGTTAAATTTATCTATTTTATAATATTGTAGGCTGATGTTTTGGAAACTTTCAAATACATCAGCTAGCAGTAGGACGTCAGTCATGGGGTAGAGAATGTGATAGTCCAACATTGTTGACATGTTAAGTGTTCCAGAATAGTTGTGCATGTGCGTAGTCTTTGTTAGACATTTCCTGTTGGGTCAAATAATTAAAAATTGCTTTTCTTGTAGGAAGCTGTTTCTCTGAGAGCTTCGAAGCATCGGTCAACCAAGTGTATGGGAATACACCCTTACGTATAAGCAGATTATGGTTGGATTCGATGCACTAATGAAGGATTGGAAATTTGGAAGAGCCTTGTGATGCAAGGTTGCTGACTAGTGTGTCAAGTGATTCATTAAGGAATTGAAGAGAGTCAAGAAATCAGAGAAATTAAAGAGTAACGGATATATAGCGTTCACTGGTTGCTGCTATGTAAAAAATATTTTCTTTTTTAAACTTAGTAAATTCTTGGATAAAATTGTGACAATCATATCCTTGCAAGTTATGAAAAAAGAACTGGGATATGTTGAGACAGTTTGTAGTTTAGATTAAAACGTTTTGAGCAGCCCCAATATATTTTCCATTGACATGGTTTCTGACCTTGTCATCCTTAAGTTGATTCTTGCATAAATGACAATTTGTAGCAAGTTTCTAAGTTTCTGTTATATTCATCTGTCATTACCATTGGTACGTTTTCCCTTAAAATCGGTACCATTTTTTTGACCTCCTCCATCAATTTATTGAGGAATGTGTCAACAACTTTAGGACCTGTATATAACTTTGGTGCTTTGATAGCTTTCCCCTCACTGTTTATAATAAAATAACAGGAGCCTGATGGAATGTGCTTGGACACGTTTGTAGTATGCGATATCTCTGGATCATTCAATGACGTATGTATGGGTATGATGAAGGAATCAAAATCACAATATATGATGAGTTTTACTTTGTGACATAGATTAAAGTTTGAAAATTGCATCCACTTGTCCTCTTCAGTAGTTTGGTTTTTTGAACACCATGAAGAGTGCATAATGGTTCTTGCTCGGTTAACAGTCTATTTGATGAATCTCGATGTAGACTGTAATTGCAGTAAAATGAAGCACGTTTATGTTTAGTCAGATTTGAGAGAACATGTTGGTAATAAGACAGTAGTGCTGTTTGCCTTTTATGTTCGATATAAATAAAATATTAATATGGTTGGATCTACTCTTTTCCTCGGTTATTCTGGATGGGTATATCTCATCATTTTCGCAAAGCGCATAAAACAGACCAAAGTAAACACCTCTGATCCTTATTTCTGATATTTACTACTCCTTTGGTTGGATGAGCAAATCTTTAGATGTTGGTATGTATGTTGATGTAACAGTTCATCCCCAGGCGTGCATGATGGAATGTGTTTGTTAAGTTGTTCTTCAGATATAAAAGATTCAATGTAATAGTTACATAAATGTACTTTTTCTTTATGCTTAGTTGGTGATGGTAAAACTTTGGAGAAGTCTGATAACAAGTAGTAGTGCGTGTTGTATTCATCAGTCAGTATCAACAGGTTAGTGTTTTCTATTTTTCAGTATAGCCCCTCTAATCATATAAATTTCCTCACCTTCGTAACTAAACACATTTATGTACAGAGTTGGATTCAATTATTCAAAGATATCTGAATATGTAATTTTAACTGGGTATTCAATACCAGACATATTGATTTCCTGCTCATATTGCTTGTAGTACTGAACTCTGTAGTTTTTGGGGCCATCATGGCCGTGTATAGGACATAGAAGTTACCAAAGGAAGCACTTGTTGTCCGTAACCTTTATATTAATAATTCCTTTTTTATAATTGGCTAGTTGCTTAGAGTGTAGCCTTAACTTAGCTACTATTTATTTTTGATATGTTGAACAACTTAAATGAGAGATTAAAATAAAAATTCTTCAATGATAAAATTTTTTCTTTATTTTCTTCGTATAACTTCAACAAAATAAAATTGGATTTCTTCTACAAATAATAATAAAAACGAAAATAAAGTATCTTTCTTTATTAAATTAAAGGAACACAAATAAATTAAAATAAATTAAATATCTTCAGACCAGAACCTTTTTATTTATTAATTAATTCTTAATTCAAAAATTTAGAAAATTGAAACTATCTCAAAAAATTCAAAAAATTGATAAAATTGAAAATTGAAATTGAAATATTGAAAATTGAAAAATTGAAAAATTGAAATATTGAAAACTGAAAATTGAAATATTGAAAACTGAAAAATTGAAATATTGAAAACTGAAATTTGCCTCCGGGAGATCTGAAAAAAAATAAATAACCAGCTTTTAGTGACTTGAAACATTTTCCTTTCTACAAAATTTTTAAACAGAAAACAAAGCACTCCAAGAACTGTCACTAGAAGAATGACTACAAACAAGAACAAGTTTTAACCGCGCATGCTTGGTGGATCTTACCCTATCTACTAAAACCCTACTGAAAAACCTAACTAGAGAAAACTTGTAAAAAATTACTTACGTAGCTGTCCTGGAGGTTTTAACCCAAAACGTGACCACAAACAAAGCGCGACATACGCTCACACACTCACAAGCGACAAGGAAAAAATTGCCGAAACGGAAGACAAGACTCCGGACGGTTAAAATCGCCGTGAAGAACAAACGTGGTCACTCGCCAAAAGATTACTTCCAACCCCCCGAACGCCCGCAAACCTTCCACCAACAGACTTACCCCCTCCTTACTCTAGAAGCTAAATCAACCAATAAGAACCCTCTAAACCAGGACAACCGAACAGGTAAGGTTCACCAAACATGTTGACTTCAGAAAACATGTCGCATGAAATTGACAGGAAATTGATAAACGTGAATATACTGGTTATTTAGCTAATTTAAATGGGAAAAAACTACTTTTTTATTTAAAAGGGGAAGATTCTGAATTTTTCTCAAAACTTGGCGAATTTATATTGAAAACTTTTGGTAAAAGAACCAAACACCCAAATCTCTCAGTTCTTACAATATTTAACATTTTCTAGACACAATTCTCTAAAATCATTATAATGAGACAATTAACAATTGTTACATTATTTTCCCCCTTCACAAGAAAAAAAAAATTTTTTTTTTATTTGAAACCCTATCATCATCACATCTCTAAAAGGACATAATATTTTCTAACCTTAACAACCATTTCTTTCAAAGCTAGCCTAAACCTTTCCTTTTTCAGATCTCCAAACAAAAAGTTTCTCTCTTAAACTACCATCTTACAAACTACTACAACATTTAAATTCGTTATCCAGAGTCACTTGAAACTCGGGTCAAGAGCACAAGACCAGTCCATTGTTGACAGTCATTGTTGTCCCCAGTCCATTGTCCATCAGCAGTAGAACGGGACCGCAAGCTTGTCCCCTCATCCGAACAGCTGACAGCTTGGCCGATCGATAACCTAGACCGGTTTTGGGTTGACTACGGCCGTCGTCACACTGCATTCTCCAGTCCACAGCAAGTGTCTCACATAAACAACAGTTAACCAAAGAGGCATTAGACAGTGTTGACATACAACGCTCTGTTGCGTGTTCCATGTGATGCAATGTAGAATAGATCGGAGAGCTATTCAAAAGAATTGTTTTTTTTTTTTTTATTTTTTTTTTTTTATTTAATTATTTCCCCTTTCAATGAAGTGCTTCAAAATGAGTGCTCAGTGTCGTTCCGTTTGGTGAAAACCAGGAGTTTCGCAGTCCATAAGTGCTTGGATACAAAAGAAGAAAGAAAAAAAGTTGGGTGCGTAAGTCCACTCATATTAAAACAATTCACCAACCAATCAAAATTCAAAATTTTTCCCACTTGCTTCTCCTTTCAGTGTTGTGTTTTGTTTTGTTGTTATTTACAAACAATAGGAACAGGCTGGAAACTGGTATTGGAAATACATTACAATTAAAAAAAATACAGAATTTTTTCAACTTACATTTTGTTCTAGAAGCTCAAAATTCTTTCTTGTACTATTTAACTCACTTATAATATAACATGAATACAAACACAGATTAAATTTCAAATACATAATTTTCATGGATAATTAACTACTCAATAATTTACATAAATAAAATTTGTTTACTCTTTGTTTACTTTTGTCCACCAAGCAATTCGAACATAAAAATTTCATTAAACTTTAAAAGTAATCACTTTGACAGTCTTAATCTAACAAATTCTAATCTAACAATTTTAATCTAACAATCATCAAATATTTACATGACATAACATTCTTTTGCTAAAAATACATAATTAACACACTAATTTCACTTTTCTGAAACTGAAATACAACATGAGCATTAGTAATCCGTTATTTACAAACAGACATATAACATGTAAACAAAATTAGTCATTCATTATCAACTTCAATAATCAAATAATACATTTTAAATAAATTTCAAATATATCAAGTAACCTTGTTTAACCATCTATTTAATTACACAAAATTTTTTTTATAACCTGAAAATTATTAATTGCTGAAAACATACATAATTAATTAAAGTTCATAACCCTTCATACATTACCAACTCATATTTACCACCTTCAAGAATAATCTTATTCACTTCTTTAGACCTTGACATCTTTTATGTGCACTCTTCGCACTTCTTTGGGATTGGACAGCCTCTGCACCAATATGCTCACTGGACTCAGCTGGGCTAGCACCTGGTACGGACCCTCATAGATGCAATGCAGCTTCTCCTGGAATCCTCGGCTTTGGTCGGACTGCACCCGTGATCTGATGTAGACCTCCTCTCCGATGCGAAGTGGGTTCCCATGTTGTCCCATCCGCCTTGTGTTTGTTGCGATCTCTCATCCTTCGAAGGTTGTCCACTGCTTTCTCGAACTGCTTTAGTCGGTCTTCTTCACTGAGATTCCTCTCCACCAGGTCGTTCAAACTCCACTTGTTGGTTAACGGATCGTTTTTGGCGTGGTTAAACATTAATTCAAATCCACTAAATCCAGTACTCTCACATGTGTTGTTGTTTATGGCTAAATTCAATTCACTGATTTCTTTGTCCCATTTATTTTGTTTGTTATGTGCATAGATTTTTAATATGGCTTTCAAATTGCGTAAAAACCTTTCACTTTTGTTACCCTGGGGCTGATAAGGTATAGTCGTTTTATGAATTATTCCTTTTTTAAAGAAAAATTGTCTTAATTCATGAGCTTGAAAGTAAGACGCGTTATCTGACACTATTATTTTAGGCAGTGAGAACAAGCTGAAAATTCGATCATTTAACAATTCTTGAATTTTATTGGATTTAATTTCGTTCATGGGGAATAACCAATTAAATTTTGTGAAATCATCCACAACAATAAGCAAGTACTTGTTTTGTTTACTACTCCTAGTTAATGGTCCAAATATATCCATGTATAACTTTTCCATAGGCTGCTTCGAGTAACTTGATACTACAGGTCCTTTTAAATATTTATTTGTACTTTTACATTTTTTACACAATTCACACTTTTGCACTAACTTTTTTATATCCTCATGTAGATTAGGCCTATAAAAGTACTGGTTTATTTTTCCAAAAGTGTTAGCTATTCCAGGATGTCCACCATAGGTTGACGTGTGATAATACTCAAACACCATGTTTATTAATTCTTCGGGTAAATAAACCCTATCCTTACTTCGGTTGTTATATTTATACATTAAAACACCATTTTTCAAAAAATATTTTTCATTGTTAGTTTTGTTTCTTATACTACATATAATTTTTATAATTTCCGGATCCTTATTCTGATATTCAGATAACTGTACACATGACATAGGAAAGTCTGTTATGTTAGTTATAAACAGTCTATTGAGGCTATTTTGTTTGACAATAACAGGTTCTACAGTGGGTGAAACATCGCTAATCTCTTCCTTATCTACATCCATTGTTTGTACAACCGACTGATCATAACAATGAACTAAAATGTCTTCACTTGGAACTTCCTCTTCATTATTGCTAAATATTCTACTTAGATAGTCTGCTAATACATTATCTTTACCCTTAATTATTTCTACTTTAAATGGTAAACTCAGAATTATTTCACACCATCTTGCTAGTTTTCCTAATTTTCTACAATGTGTTAGAATCCAAGCTAAGGCACTATTATCACACCTCAAAGTGAATGGCTTTACTTCCAAATAACTATAAAATTTCTGTATTGAGGCGGTTACAGCTAAGCATTCCTTATGGTAAATACTCATTACTTTTTCACTTTGATTTAGTTTTTTAGAATAAAAAGCTACTGGCTTAAGATCGGCTCCCTCATACTGTAATAAACATGCTCCAACCGCATTGTTACTGGCATCAGTGTGTAGAATAAACTCTTTCTCATAATTAGGTATTTTTAATACTGGTGGATTGCTAATTATTGTTTTTATTTTATCAAAACTTTCCTGACACTTGGAATTCCATTCAAATTTAACATTTTTCTTCCTTAATTCATTTAAAGGAGCTGCAAGTTCAGCATAATTTGGAATAAATTTAGCAAAATAACTGGACATTCCTATAAATCGACTTACAGCTTTGCTATTGGTAGGGGGTTTGGCACTTAAAAATTGAACTGGTGCGCTCAGGATCTATTGTAACTTGATTATGGCTGATTAGATATCCTAAAAACTTTATTTCTTTAAATACAAATTTTACTTTTCTGGGTTAACAGTGAGGTTCCATTTATTGAGTCTTTCAGTAACTTCTTTAATATGTTGTAAATGTTCATTTAATGTCTTGGAATAAATTATTAAATCGTCCACATAATTAATAACACACTTGAATTTCAGTCCCTCCAGTACTCTATTTAAATAACTGGATAACAAAGATGAGCCTAAATGAAGACCAAATGGAATGCGATTGAATTCAAAGCTTTCAAATGGTGTACTAAAACTTGTTATTCTTTTACTTTCTTCCGATAATCTAATTTGGTGAAAACTGCTACATAAATCTAAGACTGTAAAATATTTTGCTCCTTCTAGGAAATGGTGAATATCATGCAAGTCACCCAGCGGTGTGTTTACTTTCTCTATTTTCTTGTTTACTTCTGATAATTAATAACTAGCCTATATTTGTCTTCACCCTTCGGTACTAAGAATGCAGGGCTATTGTAAGGTGATTGACTAGGTCTAATAATATTTTGTTTAAGTAAATCATCTAATATATTTTTCAAATTTTCATCTTAGCAGGATTAACTGGATATGGTCTAATATTGACAGGAGTAGTATCATTCAACTTAATTGTATATTCATAATCTATTTCACTGCCTATTTTATTAGTGTAAACATTTGGATATTTTTCTATTAAATCAACTATTTCTTCCTTGACTTCACTACAGCCAATATTTACTTGTTTACTAACATTGTTTACATTAATTCTTATGTTAGCTAAACTGTGAATGAATTCGATTTTTACATTAGGCTTGAAGTTAAAATAACACTGGTTACTTTTCAAGTCTACTACCAACTCACTTTGTTTAATAAATTGACTCCCCATTATCATAGCACAACTTAATTGTTTACTTACTTGGACAAGTATTTTCCAAGTAAATTCATTTATTTTTATTTTTAAATTACACTGCCCCAGTATCTTCATTTCACTTTGACTCGCTGTACGACACTTAATATCTGACCTATTCAACTGTAACTTAGGACAACATGCTTTTAATTTGTTAAACAAATCTTCACTAATTACATTAATTGAACTTCCAGTATCAATTAATGCTTCCTGTTTCACTTTGTTGTTTACTATAACTTCAATAGTTGGTAAAATGTTTAGACTGTGTTCCATATTATCAGTGTTATTGTTTACACTTGAGTGAGTCATCTTGTCGTCTGCTGTGTTGTTGTGTATGGGTTTGTTTTTGTTTAAATTTTGCTGGATTTCTGGGAGGGGATCGACACGAGATCCGAATTTGGCCAACTCCCTCCCATAATCTAGTTTTTTGGCTTCTGTGTTGTAATCTCCTTCTGTGTAAAACTTGTTCCGGGTCTATTGTATTTTACTGGGTTGTATTGTTTATTGGGTGGTGTGAAAACTTTGTTGTACTGCTGTGTGTGCTTCTGTGTGTTCCTATTTTGATAGCAATCCCTCGCTATGTGTCCATATTTATTACATATAAAACATGTTTTTCGATCTTCTACATTGTTTACATTACGGCTAGCGCTATGCTTAGGTGGTAGGTATGCTCTTACCTCTCTACGTTGCACATCGTTGTAACATACATTTTGTACTTGAATACACATGCTATCTAGGTCTGCATAGCTGGGTAGGATTGCCCACAAATACTAATTTAGCTCTAGTTTCTGGATTTAATCCTAATTTGACAATGTCTACTACTTCTTCTTCGGTGTATCTAGTATTAAGTACCTCACTATAGATTTTCAATTCATTTATATATACTTCTAATGGTTCCCCAGACTTCTGTGGACGGTTTACCATTGTTTTCTTTAAGTTTTCTCTCAGCCCCATTGGAACGAATTGTTTTAGAATAATAAGATGAGTTTCACTTACAGTGTCCCTCTCTTCTTTACACTTTAATATTTTACTATACAAAGGACCGTTAGCATATCCCAAGATAATCTCTAAAATCTCACTATCTTTTAACTTTGTTTCATTTTTCAAAGCTAACATGTTTTTAATGAATTTGATCAACAAGCTAGCGTTTAACCCATCTGTTACCTCAAATCTATTTAGATACCGCTCTAGTGGATTAGGTAGGCGAGAATAATTCAACGTAACATTTCGTTGACAGTTGAAATTATCTGCCATTTCTGGAGATGCGACTCCGTTCAAGGGTGCGCTTATCGATTGGCTCATGAGAACCGGTTTCTGCACTCCCCTTACTAAGCTTTGTTCAAACTCGTCTTCAATTTCGCCGTTTCTAGTTATCTCCTGCTCTATGTTGTCCTTCTCTGCTAAAGCAATGTTAATTTTCCCTACCATTTCCTTCAAGAAATTTAAATTTTCCTCGAGGAATGACACTTTAGCTAAAGCGGCTTCATTACTTCCAAACAACCCTTTTAGACCCTTTAATCTTAATTCGTAATGAGCTAACTTAGCTTCAATACGGATTATATCACTTAAACATCTACTTTCCACCACACCCTCAATTCTTTCTTTCAGATTTTCCAAGTTTACTTTAATGAACTCATATTCCTCTCCACCTACTACATGGCCGGACAGGTAACCTATATTAGGCCTAACACCTAACTTGACAAGCTCTCTAAGTTTCTTTCTTAAATCACCCACTAGTATGCTGTCTTCTACTTCTATTCCTCTTAAACGTGCTTCATACATAAGTTCTTTCTTCAGTAGAAAGTCTACCTTGAGTGCCATCTTCTCAATTTATTTAATATTAAATTTTCTTTTAAAATCTGGTCTGAGATAATTGGTTATAAGCACACACTTCTATTTTTAAACGTCTCTCTGTTGTTCAACAAGCAGAGTGGCGCACTTAATGTAGCCTTAACTTAGCTACTATTTATTTTTGATATGTTGAACAACTTAAATGAGAGATTAAAATAAAAATTCTTCAATGATAAAATTTTTTCTTTATTTTCTTCGTATAACTTCAACAAAATAAAATTGGATTTCTTCTACAAATAATAATAAAAACGAAAATAAAGTATCTTTCTTTATTAAATTAAAGGAACACAAATAAATTAAAATAAATTAAATATCTTCAGACCAGAACCTTTTTATTTATTAATTAATTCTTAATTCAAAAATTTAGAAAATTGAAACTATCTCAAAAAATTCAAAAAATTGATAAAATTGAAAATTGAAATTGAAATATTGAAAATTGAAAAATTGAAATATTGAAAACTGAAAATTGAAATATTGAAAACTGAAAAATTGAAATATTGAAAACTGAAATTTGCCTCCGGGAGATCTGAAAAAAAATAAATAACCAGCTTTTAGTGACTTGAAACATTTTCCTTTCTACAAAATTTTTAAACAGAAAACAAAGCACTCCAAGAACTGTCACTAGAAGAATGACTACAAACAAGAACAAGTTTTAACCGCGCATGCTTGGTGGATCTTACCCTATCTACTAAAACCCTACTGAAAAACCTAACTAGAGAAAACTTGTAAAAAATTACTTACGTAGCTGTCCTGGAGGTTTTAACCCAAAACGTGACCACAAACAAAGCGCGACATACGCTCACACACTCACAAGCGACAAGGAAAAAATTGCCGAAACGGAAGACAAGACTCCGGACGGTTAAAATCGCCGTGAAGAACAAACGTGGTCACTCGCCAAAAGATTACTTCCAACCCCCCGAACGCCCGCAAACCTTCCACCAACGGACTTACCCCCTCCTTACTCTAGAAGCTAAATCAACCAATAAGAACCCTCTAAACCAGGACAACCGAACAGGTAAGGTTCACCAAACATGTTGACTTCAGAAAACATGTCGCATGAAATTGACAGGAAATTGATAAACGTGAATATACTGGTTATTTAGCTAATTTAAATGGGAAAAAACTACTTTTTTATTTAAAAGGGGAAGATTCTGAATTTTTCTCAAAACTTGGCGAATTTATATTGAAAACTTTTGGTAAAAGAACCAAACACCCAAATCTCTCAGTTCTTACAATATTTAACATTTTCTAGACACAATTCTCTAAAATCATTATAATGAGACAATTAACAATTGTTACATTATTTTCCCCCTTCACAAGAAAAATTTTTTTTTTTTTTTTTTTTTTGAAACCCTATCATCATCACATCTCTAAAAGGACATAATATTTTCTAACCTTAACAACCATTTCTTTCAAAGCTAGCCTAAACCTTTCCTTTTTCAGATCTCCAAACAAAAAGTTTCTCTCTTAAACTACCATCTTACAAACTACTACAACACCCAGTAGCGACATTCCCATTGCAGTGCTGTGCAGCTAGCGCGCCGTCAATAGCAGGATCACACAACTACACCCCAATACCATTGTATTGGATTGTATCTTGCAAAGAAATGGAATAATATCAATTGAAAAAGGGCCATGTCAGATTATTTGACACTTACTAACAGCTGTGAATGTAAATATTTTGTACTGGTGATTGGCCAATAGGCTAGTGACGTGCTTGTCGCCTTTAACCGGTTTTAATGATTGTATGTTAAATAATAATCAACGATAGTAAGATATTTGTATGCGATACGTGTGTGAATAAACTTATACGTATTTATTCAGGTATTTAAGTTATCAATTAATTTCATCCTTCCATATTTTGACAGTAAATTTCGAACTAATACAGCTCAAATAACAGCTATGTATGTAAATATTGCAGAAATGCACTTCTCTGCTCCTGTCGCTATGAGCGCTAGCGTCGTACTTATCGCCAATTTTTAGTGGAGTGTCGCTACTGACAGTTTTTATACTGGGTTCTTATACAAAAGGTTGTCTCATTCTCATATTGTATATATAAGTTGAGTTGTGACGTCAAAGAGAGACCTCCAACCACAGAGTAAGTGTATTACTAACTATGTGCCTCCAACACAGCGTGTTGAACAATTAAAACTACATACTAAAAACCATTACTATATTGTTTTCAATATTATTTTAGAATTATTTAAATTTCTGGTATTTTAATATTAATTTAAAGTAGCAATTTATCTTTTTTCATTTGCTGCTGAGTTTTACTTATTTAGTAAATAATACCAGTATTAACTACTAAATAATATCGGTATTACAAACAGTCATTGTCATATGAATTCACAATTAAAAACTTAACTATATTCAACACTAAACAACGCAGACTGAATTGTCATCAATAGTGCGAATATCAGATGTGGATCCTTTCTATTAATTCACTACCAATACTTTATTTTGTTTCCTTTAATTCACTACCGCTTGATAAATATTCTATTGCTCTAAAAACTGTTCCCCATTAATTTTTACTTCTACTGTGGTGTTCCTTATCCGCTAGGAATCCGATATCGCTGAACTTATCTTATCGCTTTCCAAGAACTTGCACACGGAGAGCGCATTCGGCATTAAGTCATTGGATTTGGTAGTTTGTGATAAACTTTAGTAGCCTCCTAACCTAACCGTAATTTAGATAAAAAAGGACTGGTAGTGAAGTAACGGAAAAGGAGTGGTAGTTAATTAACGGAAAAGGTCTCAGATGTTTTACATTGTTGCGGTTTTTTTTGTTTACAGCAGTGAAGGTAGAAAAAAATACGGCTGAGGCCTCCCTATGACGTAACTGCTATCCGCGCGATACGGTTGCGTACTTGTATTAGGCAACCTCTTGTAGAAACCTTGACCCACAACAAAGTTCTTCTCTTACAAACGGACGAGTCCGTACAGGTGACACAGTTAATAGTTTAATATCTTATTAGTTACAACTACTGTACCGGGTCTTTGACCGGTACATTTCGTTTTTTTTTCGTCGTTGTCTGCCGGGCTGCCTGAGACCGCTTGTGCCCGGCGATTCGCTTACTTTGGTGGCCGTTGGCTCGGACTCGGTCGTTCCGTGTTCCAGCCTTGTCTGTCAGGTTGGCCGTCATTTTTATCTTTGGCTCTGCCTGCTGAGATTAGCAGATCAGCTAGAGACTCTAAAACGTAAGTGTTCATTTGTAATTTCTAATATCTAATCACCCTTTTGGTGAAAATACTTTGTCTAAATAATATTCTGGTTTAATTGTCATTTTCAGGGTTTTGTTAAATTTGTATTGTCTAGATATTGGTTAACCTAGGTTCGAGCCATGTGCTCAATGTTACCATTTTAACATTAATTGCTTTTCATATCTGGTTTTATATTTAATACTAGTTCTGTATAATTTTCTGTTGAGCCTTTTTTCAGTTGGACTTACCGATTTACCATATTTTTGTTCATTGACAATAACCTAGCCTATCTGTGTAGTTTGATTTTCATGTTATAACATATTGCTCCTGTATCCATAGCCTAGTTTTCAGTTTGTCATTTCTAGTTCCGTATACGTAATTAATTCTTTGGTAATTTGTTAAGTTGTAATTTGTTTTAAATATGATTTTCCAACATAATTATTCTTAGCCTAAAAATGGATCTTTTATTTTCTAGTGTGCTCCAATCATGTACAATTTTGTCTGTTCTTGTGTTGTTTTGCCATTTCCTGTATTAGTTGTTATGTGTATTATTTTTGTTGTTGTGGCTGGACTGTTTTTAATGTGCTGTGGTGTTGCCTTGCAGTCCAGGGTCCTTGAGCAGGACGTTTCAACCCTCAGCCTGTCGTCCGGGCAAAGTTCTACCTATCATACTGCGAGCCTGGCCTGGGGACCATGTGATTGAGCAAGTTTTGCCCCGTGCTGCCCTCTCTACATCTTTGGGTGGGATTCTTCAGTCCTCAGGTCAGTGCGTTCCATGTTTTTCCCGGCGGCTGCTGGGGGTGGTTACCTATTTGAAGTAAATAAAAACCAGAGAAAAAAAAGAAAAATACATCAAAGGGAAAGTGTAACGAAAAAAAATTGTGATGAACAATGGATTATTAGGCGTAGGCCTAGGAACTGGCCATGAACTTGTACAGTGTTGGCAGGAAACACAGCCATGGGGTTTCACATTTTTTTATTATTTTTTTTTTGAATTGAAAAAGAAGGGTTTTTAAAATATAAAAAAAATTTGTGTTAATATTTATTATTGTTGTTAATCTTTAGTTTATTTTATTGTTATAGTTATTCAAATTTTTATATTTTGTTAGGCCCTACTGTTAAACTATAGTATTCTTTCTCTTTATGCTTTAGGCCTAGTGATTTAGTTAGTTATTTATTTTTTTTTTGTTGGTAATTGTATTATGGTTGTCTTGAAGTGACTTTTTACTAGAACGGTACCGGGTTATATTTTTTTTCAAATTGTTTAATTTTAAACTTCTTCACCAAAAGGGGATTATTGTACTTTTGCTTAACTTCTAATTCGGAGCTGCCCAGGGATTCCGGCTTACTCCCTGGCCCCGGTGGAATCATGGGATGTGGGCTAAATTGCCGGTTTAATTGCCGGTAGATCCAAAAGTTCTAAATGTTCACTTTTAAATTGTTAATAAATTGTCTTACGTTTTGGGTGTCTCAGGCTAAGCTGCAGATAGGCCACACAGTTTGTAATTGTTATATTGGGTATTTGTAGAGTTTGTTGTTTTTGTAGCGTCTGTATTATATTGTTAATTTTTGTTACCTTGTTATTTATTTAAGTGCGAATTTACATTGTGGCCTTCTGCCAGCCAGTTTTGCAGTTTTCTTGATAATAAATTTAGTTTGCTCAGCTGCCAAGTTTTATTTTGACCCTCCAACTGCCACCCGTGATCCCATCGCTCGACTTGTTTT
>JAQJVL010009559.1:0-15571 GCA_035578905.1 Stictocephala bisonia | reverse complement strand
GAATATCACATCATTGATCTTAAATCGATAAGATTGGAGCTTGGATTTTTAGTCATAACATTGATTATATTTTAAAAATAAAATCGATATAAATAATTAAGCATTCCAATACATTTTAGAGTTTAATTGTGAGGTCTTTTGATTATGAAGTAATCATTGTCAAACACTCACATCAACTTGATTATATAATTAATATAATTGATTAAATTACTTTAAAATCTCATGTAAAGGAATATTTGTACCAGTAATTTGGTTAGTTAGAGAGGTCTCCCACTACAGCTGGTTTAAACTTAAACTACAATATATTTGCATCGTATTTACACATAAAAATAATTCCACTCTGAGGGGTATTTTTACAAAATCACTATTTTCAATGCAATTTTAAATATTAACTTTTGGGAAAAAATCTTGATTTTCATATTAATACTTTGAGAAAAAATTAAAATGTTGTTGATACAAGCAACAATTATTTTTTGCACTAAGTTCCACTAAGTTATGTATAAGTGGATTTTTATGGTTAGTGGGGAAACCAAAAAGAAAATATTTAAAAAATGGGTTGTTGCTCCTAAACCCCATCCCCCGCTCTCAAAACTTTCAAATTGCAATATAAACCTTGCAGTACCTCTAATGAAATCCTTATTACAAATGTAGATCTGTGTACAAATTTTTAAAATTGCACAAATCGTTCAGTGATTATAAAAAACTGTGGAAAGGCGTTTTCAATTAATTTTTTAAACATGTTTTAAAAGGTAAAATCAAATCACAAAACTCTGTCATAGTAATAAAAACTTGCCTAACTAGATTTTTTTAGTTGTTTAAAGATATGAACAATAAAAAATACCACCCCTATTTTGTAGGTTTTTTTTTACTTTTACTAAAACTGTTGAAATTTGGATTATATGGTGTGTCACCAATCTTTGGAAAACCTCAAACATGCAGAGTAATTTGGCATAAAAACTTTATTAATAGGTGCTACAGTTGTAAAAATATAGTTAAAAAGAGTAACTTCTACAATATTCTTATTTGATAAGATGACTTAAGTTTTAGAACTAAACATAAGTGTAAGTTTAATAATAATTTCAGTACAAGTAAACATCACACAACATAAATTTATTACAACATAAACAGAAAAATACCACAATAAAAGTACAAAATGCACAAATATTACGGTGAACCACGCTCACCTTCCTCAGACCAGAGGGATTCACAAAAGAATCGATTGGCAAAAAATTTGCCTATCAGGCCACTGTCAGAACCTTCAATAAACAAGCAAGGGTTCTATTCTACACAATAACGACAATTATGACAAATATTTAAAAAAAAATCAATCACCATTATTATTAATACATTGATTGATTTCTTCCCAGAGATGAATCATTATATCATAGTTATCTTTGTTGAGTTCAAGACAAACTTTAATTTAACATGGGACAAATTTATTAATTACTGTAGGCCTACTTAATGGCCGGAACGTACTGATCTAAAAAAACCGAGTTATTTTTATAAAATAAAAAGTGTTTTCCCCGGAAATGTATACCTTTTACCCTACTGGTGATGAGTGTCAAGATTTGTTTTTTAAGCGTCTAGAAAGTTTTTATATGTAAGTTAATATAAATTTCTTTATTTTATTTCTTTAATACACCAGTTGCATTTTTAACAAACTATTCAAACGTTGTTGAGGAACAACAGTCAAAACCCCAATGATAAGAAATTTAAGTATAAATACAAATAAATTGTCTTACAAGCCCTATAATTTTCATTACAAATAGGTCAATGCACTCAAAGTTCTTTTTCAAAACAGAAGATCACAGGTTATATATTGGTAACAATATTTATGATAATATCAGCAATATTTTGCAATAGGCTGTGCTGGTTTGTCCAAATGTTGTAGGCTTATTCCTTAACTAAGCTACGGCTGTGCAATTACATTCATGAATTCTTTTTTAACCCTACTTACAGTGGCTTGCTTATTTCTGTCAGTTAAGTTCTTGAGCTAAATGGCATTTCTGTAGATTACGCTGCATGCAATATCAATATCATTTATTGCTCAACTCCGTAGATATATCTTGACGAACGGTGTCTTATGAAGACATAAGTAGTATTTATATGATTTCTTCACCACAGTTGTCAAAGAAACAAACCCGATTTTGTGGTATATTTTTAATATAACAATTTAGAGGTTGTGACTACTAGCGCAGTCTATTAATATTCAGTTGCAGTACTCCGTTAAAAATTGGCGACAAGTAACACTAGCGCTCTTAGCGGCTGCAGCAGAGTAGCACATATGTTTGAACTATTTACATCCACAGATGTTTGTAGCAAATGTCAAATAACTTATATCTATACTCTAACATGTCACTTTTCCTAAATTGTTATTATACCACTTCTTTGCAATACTCGGTACAATACAACAATAATGTGGTGTAGGCTAGTTAATATGCTCCTGCTTATAAGAGTGCTTGCTGCAATGGAAGTGTTATGACTCTATGTTACTAGACTTAATTGTGAGTAGTCAGCCACTTGTGTAGGCACAACAAATCGCATTGTATTTAGGCTATATAACAATGAACCAACACGGCAAACAAATAGATTACAACAATTTCATGTAAGCTGGTGAATTAATCAAACAATAAATTAGCCTACGCATTGTACTCACCACAGCCAATATATCAGAGTACTGTTTGATTTCCATTTCAATCTTGTTTTTCTCTGTCATCAAACGTAATAATTCATTTCTTTTTTCTATATTGTTAGTAGTGTTGGACATTTTACCAAAAACTACCATTGCACCTTAAACTGAACAAAATGACTTGCTAAAAACAATTCGTAATAGAAGGTAACAAATAAAAAGTTATAGGCCTATAATAATACAAGGTTAGGTAACAATAATTATACATTGGCACAAACTAAGATGTTTGAAAAGGTTTTCAAAGCCAAAACAAATATATTATAAAATTATATTAGGATTAATTCATGTAAATGTGTAAATGTAAATGACATGGCAATAATAATCTCTATTACTAAAACAATCATACATCAACTATCAGAACAACAACAAACCAGACGACCATAAACTGATGACAAAGACCACAAACGATGGGTGACGATTTTCTGTCGCTGTCTTTGTTAACATGACAAACCAAATTACAGTAGTCCCTCATTAATCCGACACAATTTAGACCAGGTATGTGTTGGATTAGTGAAAAAGCCGGATTACTGGAGTTTAATTGTAAAACATGCTTAAATTACATAATAGAATGTATATTGTAATTTAAAAAGTCAATTTTTACAATACAGGTGTACAATAGTTTCAAAGTAAGAAAAGTATGGTACACCAGTTGAAACGTGTTACATAACACTCTTGCATATGAATCAAAAACAAGTTAAAAAGCTTACAGCAATTGAAAAAATTAATACTTTAAAACTTTGCAAAAAAGAAAAAATAGTTAGAATAAAATGTAAATATTGAAAAAAAAAAAAAAATAGTAACATTATTAAGAGTTGTCTTGTGCTAACAGAAAATTATCATAAAAATGTATTTTTCAATTATATTTCCTATCATTTTTTAATGCAATGTTTTGCATTATATTAATAACATGTCTAAACAAAGAAACTAATATATTTACCTCACTATAAAAACCTTTCAACTATTATACACTATAAAACTAGAAGCATAATAATTGTCATGAGATATGAATTGTAAACAGAATGGAATGTTGCCATCGGGTGTTTTTATCGGGCAGGAAGTGATAAGAAAGGGTCAGGATAAACAAGTGTGGGGCTCAGGACGATCTTCCTCTTTACTGCATTTGGAATTCTTAGTTATCTGTTCTTTCAAGTGCTGATAATACTGATAAGGAAAAGGCTGACTGTGGGCAGATATTTTCTGAGGAAGTTATTTTATTTATCTTACGGTCTGAAAAAGTTATTTCGTTTATCTTTTGATCAGAATTTGTCGTTTCATTGTTCTGTTTATCAGCATTTTTCACTCCTGAAACCTTCCTGATATGAAAGCTATCTCCCCCTTTGGTTTTCTGGAACCAGAACTGGTTTTGGTTATTTTATCAATATGATAGAACCGGCCGGATTACTGGGGGGGCCGGACTGGCGCAGGGCCGGATTATAGAGGGACTACTGTATATGAGTCAGAACTGCTTAAAAAGTTGTTTACTACAAAGTTTTAGAATACTCATTGTAATTCTACAGAATATGCTGTTCCTTATTATATATATCGTATTGCTTTTATAGGACAGCTAACAAATTAATAAACGATTAAAAATTAGGCCAATACACAATCTCTAAATAAAATAAAATCTACTGTACAAAGTACTTGAGTCTTAGTGTTTTAATATTGATCTCCGGTCACACAGCAAAATCCAGTTTTCGTAACAATTCAACACCTGCTTCTCCGATTGAATGAAGACCAGCTAATCCCCCCCTGAACAGAACTCTATGAACAGATATCTCATCCGTAATTTGAACGTCGACTTCACATCAAGTTACGCCTTAGTTGTTGGCGAAAATTAGTTTGAGAATAACTGGGAAGCTAGTCGAGGATTTAGTTTTATAGATTTAAATCGCCCTGCTCGTTGTGGGATATCTTGCAAAATGAGAAAATTCGGAGTAGATCGGATCTTTTTAAACTTCTGAAAAGTGCCTCTTTGCGTCTTGTATCCAGAGGAGCTATGCTGTATAGATCTAGAAGCTATGGTAGAGGGTTTGTAATGAGGGGATCGCCCTTATCATCCTGTATAGCTGTATACCAACCTCTTGTACACGTGTACTGTTAAGCCACATGGGAGCACAATAATCAGAAGTGGAGTAAACCAGAGACAAAGCAGTAGTACCCAGAAATTGTACGTTGGCTCCCCACGATGATACAGCAAGTTGCTGCACAATGTTAATTCTGGTTCTCAAGTTAACTGCTGTTTTCTGTAAGTGCCTTTAAAACAGAGAGATCAATCCAAACTGACTAAAGTACTGTGGATGCTCATTGTGATTCTACCTAGCACCATCTAAAAAGATGTTACATTTTTAATTAGCTAGACTATTAATCAGATGAAACAAGTAACTTCTATTTTTTTTTTTTTTACTTTAGTTTCCAGGTTATAAAATATTATTGAGGATGGCTAGAACAAGTGTAAGTGTTTTTATATTTTTGATACTGTATGTCCTTGTGTTGAGTTGTGAGACTGTGAGAGCAATATGATCTGCATAAATGAATTATATTGCCTATGTGGTGGTAGCATAGGCCTTCTATTCTATGGCATAATAGAAGGTAAATGGTGGTAGTGTCGGAAGTGTATACATTGAATAAAAGAGGAACAAGAACAGAGCCTTGTGGCAGTCCATCATTCAGGTGCTTAAAAGAACTTTCTCTGCGACCCAGGCACACTTTAATGGAATTCAGAAATCGCAATAATCGAGGACACAGAATGACTTTAACATTTATTTAACAGGCCCTTTCTCCAGATTTTGTCGCAGGCTGCTGAAAGATCTACAAATGCTGCTAATGTTAAATGTTTTCTTTTTCTTTTCAAAACCATCTTTAAGCCTGGTGGCAACAATTTCTACCAGGTTTGAACCCAGCTTGTTCAACAGGGATGTTATTATTTAGGTGATATTCTGTTGTAAATCAGCCTCTCCAGCAATTTATAGCAGACTCTTGAACTGTGTCAAATATTTCAATAGAGAAAAGTGATGTTTACTTATCAAATATTTTTTTGAGTAAGTGTTCTAACTGCTAACACTTTTTAATAACTAATTGCTTAATGCAGCGGTTCTCAAAGTGTGGGGCGCGACCCCCAAGGGGGGCGCAATGAAAGCTCAGGGGGGGCCCGCAGATTTAATAAAAATTATTTTAATTTACTTGCACAGGATGTCCACGCAACCGGGATATCGGGAAAATCGGGAATCAGCCGGTAATTTCGAGCAAAAACGTAAAAATGTCATCATTTATCATTTAGCGTATATAAATACATTAAGAAATTTTCCAAAATAAGCGCCGAAAACACACATAAAATAAAGTTAAACCCAAATGAGTTCGCAGTGCGAGCGAGAAGGAGGGTGCAGACGAGAAGGGAGTGGTCAAGTGGGGAGTGACCTTGACAGAACCGTCACGTTTGTTCATTGTGTTGTTGACGTAACTCCCGCGTCGCAATATGTTGTTGAAATCGGTCGCATTTCTATCATTCCAGCCTTTTTTATTTGTCATGCCTTGAGGAATAAAAGAACATTTTTAACAACATTTTTTACTTGTTGGGACGATAAAGGTATTATAAGGGAGCCCAATAATTTCTTTGAAAATACCGGGCAAAATCGGGAAAACCCCGGGAACAGGAAAATTAGTTTTAGGTGGCCAACCTGTTGCAATATTAATTATATAGCAAACTTTTTATTTTAGAGATTACAATTGCATAGTTTTTAGTCACGTCATAAAGTGCCGAACATTTTATGTATCATTTTTTTGTTCATCGGCAGAAAAACAATGTGCGTGAAACCAACTCGTTTTATACACCGCGGAAGTACGATTGTGACCGATCGCCCCCGAACCTTCCCGAAGCCCCCACTCCTACCCCTACTGCCAATGCGTCGTGACCACTCCACTTCAGTCAGAGTCAGAGAGTCAGCGCAGTTCCACGTGTTTAACATAGCAGTTCTCCTTTTTTGTGATTCTTTTCATTGATTCTTAAGTTCTGTCATTGTTTGCTTAAGTTTTTTGTTAAGTACAAGTGTATATATTTACAAACTAACATTAACTGTTGGTGGCTAGTTATCAATAACCTATCGAAATGAAAAGATTTCTTGTGCCAAGTGGGGAATCATCAGTGAAGGCAGGTACGAGTAGTGGCACCAGTGACAGTCAAGGTCAAATGGAGGATTCCTGCGACACCGCAAGTGCTACCACTCCTTCTTCAAGTGGACCAAGCGTAGCCAAATTACGCAAGTATGATGAGAGTTATTTATCATTAGGTTTTACAAAAACAACCATAAATGGCCAAGAACGGCCCCAGTGTGTAATCTTTTTAGCTGTCCTGGCCTCTGACAGCATGAAACCTAACAAACTTAAGAGACATCTTGACACTAAACATGGAAATATCGCAAGCAAACCTAGAGAGTTTTTTGAACGAAAACTTAATAGTGTTACATCCACAAAAAATTCCTTTTACAGCATTACAAGTGTACCTTCAAAGGCTTTGATGGCATCTTATCAGGTTTCTTATAGAATAGCTCAGAATAAAAAACCCCACACTATTGGAGAAGACCTTATATTACCAGCAGCAATTGATATAGTTACAACTATGTTCGGAGAATCCATGGGTCAACAGTTGAAGGCCATACCAATGTCAAATGATACGATATCAAGACGTATAGCTGACATTTCGGAAGATCTTCAAGCTCAATTGATGGAAAAGGTGAAATATTCCCACTTTGCCCTACAAGTTGATGAAGCTACCGATCTTCATCGAGATGCACATTTAATATGTTATATAAGATTCGTCGATGGTGAGGCAATGCGGGAAGAGTTGTTGTTTTGTGAGAAGTTTTCAGCTGATACCACTGGTGAATCCATTTTCCGAATGATTGATATATTTTTGAAAGAAAATGACTTGTCTTGGCTCAAATGTGCAGGAATTTGCACAGATGGAGCTCGGACAGGAAAGTACACTGGACTTCGAGGGTTGATCAAAAAGGTAGCTCCAGAAGCTAGGTGGACACATTGCATAATTCACAGAGAGGCTTTACCAGCAAAAGGTATGACCCCAGAACTAGATGCAGTTTTACATGTGGTCGTTAAAACAGTCAATTTCATCAAAGGACAGCCTTTGAAGTCTCGAGTTTTTAAGATACTCTGTGAAGATATGGGCTCAGAGCACACAGCTTTGCTGTTTCATACTGAAGCTCGCTGGCTATTGAGAGGAAAGGCTTTAACCAGAATATTTGAGCTGAGACATGAAGTCCTCGCACTTTTGCTTGATGAAAACCACCAAAACTCAAAGTTTTTCACTGACTCAGATTTTTGCTGCAATTAACATACATGGCAGATATCTTCGAGAAAATAAATGTACTGAACAAGTCTTTGCAGAAAAAAGATGCAAACCTTCTGCAGTGGACTGAAAAGGTGAAAATCTTCATAAAGAAACTAACTTTGTACGAGGGCGGTCTAAAAGGTGACAATTTGGAGCTATTTCCTAACCTTAAAATTATTATTGAAGAAATGGAACTCAAAACTATTCCAAAACTTGCAAACAAATGCTTTCTGAAACACTTGGAAATCCTCAAATCGCGTTTTGAACAATATTTTGATGAGAACTTGGAAGGTTTGGCATGGATAAAAAACCCTTTCAAACCATCAGTTGACGAGTGCTCGCTCAATATGATGGAAAAAGAACAGCTCATTGACCTCCAAGGCGACACTGGGCTTGAAATGAGGTTCAAAGAATCTTCTCTTACAAGCTTCTGGATTGGTGCACAACAGGAACACCGAATGTTGAGTGAAAAGGCTTTGAAAATACTCACTCCATTCGCCACCACTTATTCTTGTGAAACTGGGTTCTCTCCTCTAGCTGCCATGAAGAGTAAATATCGCTCAAGACTAGATGTGACCAAGGAACTTAGAGTAGCGTTATCAGAGCTGACACCACGTTTCACCAAAATATGTACAGGAAAAAACAGGCACATCCTTCACACTAAAGCTCTATTTATATATGTTCTTCTTTTTTAGTCATAAATAACAATTATTTACTAAAGTAGCTGAAAAACTAAATAAATTGTAATTGTTTGTATATTATTTGTTCTTTGATTACGATTAAACCAATTGCCCCATAGAATGATCAAAACTTAATTAAATAAAAACTCAGTATAAAATCCAAAAGCGACCCACTTATAATACAATTGTACGATTACATGTAGGGGGGTCTCCACTTACAGCTGGATTATGCAGGGGGGGCTCGATGTAGAAAGTTTGAGAACCGCTGGCTTAATGTACATTTGTATGACAGGTTAATGCAAACATCAAAATTTGTTATTTGATTTATTAGTGCACTAATAAATTATTACTGCACTACAACAAGTTTTTACTACATTGTAAGGCCATTTTGTACTGGATCAACCTTTTTAAGTGCTGTTTGCAGTATTCATCTGTGCTAGACAACACCTTTAAAATGATGTAGGTCTACATCTTGATCTAAGCTTATGTATAATATTGGATGCAAGGAGTCACTAACTAGCCTAAGTGTTTGATGCATTTACAAAATTTAACCTTCCCAACTTGCGCTAAGAAAAGAATATTACATCTGTTTAGAACAGGAACTATATTGTAACTTTTAAAAACTTTAAACCAGCAACATTTGTTTAAAGAGTGAAACTTTTGAAATCGGATTTGTGGGTTAATGTTCTACTTCTAAATACTTTTAATTTGATGCACTACTCAACCTATGCTCTCCTTTAAGATTTTCTTCTGACTTTTTGTGGGCCCATCCCTTTGATATGATAGAGATATGGTTGTTATTAAAAAAAAAGGTTTATATTGCAGTAATGATGTAACAAGGTTTACTGCTTTATCTGTAGTCATTCAGAAATTATTAAGCCGGTGCAGAAATTTATAAACACCCTGTATACCAAAGCAATAAGAAAAGTATTGTAATAGAAGAGAAATAGTGCTTCAAATAATTGTTGAGTTGTCTGTCTAGTTATAAACTTGTATTTTAACTAATGCATTGAGACATCACAGTAAAATCCACACTTTACTATCAAATCTGAAGGGTTTAAACTATTCTATTTTTGTAGGCACAATAAATCAGGTATGTATTTCCTCTAAATTCTAAAAATTTCCTTTTATAAGTTGCCCAAAGGTGCCATGAAATCAGTGCATTTGAGAAGATCTTTACTATTAATGAATCCATTATAGCACTTTTATTCATCAATAGTGGGTAAAGATCAAAGAGTGTTACCTACGTTTGTTAGCAACAAGTATCACAGGTATGTAAGCGCTAGGAATATTGGCGGCATCAAAAATCCATAATTTCAACAGAAATATTTTTCATAGATATTAGTAAATACTTGGTATAAATAGTAAATACTTCTTACCTGAGTAGATCTATCAAACAAGTAACTATTTTACTGTGGTTAGATAGTTTTATTTGCATCCGACTTAGGCTCTGCCCACTGGCCTTTAAAATGGTAATCTAATGCAGCTATTTTATTTGTTTAATTTATCATAAGCTGTTAAATAAAAATGTGAAACTAAAACTTTTTAAATGGGCTAAGTAAGAACATTGGGTGTTTATATTTGGATTATAAAAATTGGTTGCAACCGAAATGCAGTAATTGAGCTATTTTAAATACATTATTTATGTATTATGAATTTACTTAATAGACTTTAATCATTAATATTTGTAGTAAAAAATCACATGCTGAGGCCAAGGTATCACGGGTGAGTGACGGGGTTGGCATGCAAAACGTGCAGGGGTACCTATACCCTAGTGCGTATAGAAGAGCCTAAGGTGTTGAGGATGTGCATGACTTGTATAGTAGGCCTATACGTATGTCTAAGATGTCTAAAGAAGAAGAAGGTGAAATGGAAAAATTAGTCCATCCGTTTTTCTGTTCTTCTCCTTATATTTTTAGTGGGTGGGTATGATAGACTAAATAATATCAAAGTGTCCCGTGAGTAACTGGGTTTGTCAGGACTGTAAAAACACCAAAGTATGTGTATGTTTGGGCGGGTGGGTCAATACCAAATTGTGTGTATTGATGGGCAGTTGGGTTAATACTAAAGTACGTGTATGGGTGGCGGGAGGGGTAATACCAAAGTGTGTGTATGGATGGGCGGGTTATGTTCAGTACAACTGTACGTGTATGGGTGGGCGGGAGGGGTGGCCATTCAGGATGGTTTACCAATTTACTCCATAGATGTACCCAATATGGCTGATAAATACTATGAAGTTTCAGGGACGTAGCTAGGCATTGGCGGTAGGGGCCCCCGCCAAGGGCGCAGAATACATAGGGGCGCAAAATTTCCCTTGTTCAAAAATGCAAGTAAAACAAAAAAATGAGTATAAGAGTAAAAATAACCTCGTTCACACCAAGTTGCATGCAATAAACATTAACGAAGTGAATTAACTAACAATATTGATTAAATGGCTCATTAATTTCTAATTTTGTAGTTTTTTCTGTGCGTTCATAAGATTTTCGCCCAACCACTTAGTAACGAACGGGGAATTTTCGGTTAAATTGGTTGTTACAGTTGGCAGCGCTCCCGACTGGCCGTCTGCTAATGCTAATTGCAACTCAGTAGTAGCATTGATTTTATACACAAAATCAATGTATATAATTTTGTAGGTGTATATAATCAAGGGTAGTAGTCTGCAACCCAATTCAAATGCACCCGTAGGATAACGGTGTTGTTTGTACGGTGTTTCTGCTGTATTGGTGGTGGTACACAAGACATAACTAGTGTAAGATTTTGAGAATTAAGTAATATTTAGTAAAAAGGTCAATGCTGAAGTGCCAATTGCATTTTAAGTAGTGAGATTAAGATTGCCACACACGCATAATAGTAGTGTGACATTTTGGGAGTGCTGTTTAGTGTTATAATAGGTATTTTTTTCTAGAATGGGACCGAAAACCCCGTCAGGAAGTGCCTTTAAAAAAGCTCGTGAAGCACGGAACGAGGCAGGAAAGAAACTTGCTATGAGTTTGGGGAGATGGTTAAGTCAAGGGCATCCTGGACCACATCGAACTTACCCGAGATAAGAGAAAGAGATCGCGATAGCGTATATGAAATCAATATCACCAGTACAACAGAAGTTTTGGTGAGTGAGGAAGGTGTCACGGAAGAAAGAAGCCATTCTGATAATGTTGTCAGCTATGAAATGGGAGCCGTAGAACAAATAGCCTCTCTTAAGAAGAAGAAGTTTGTCTTCAGGAAGATGATATGAACTGCCTTATAAATTTGGTGGAAGTGAGTAAAGTTCCGGAAATTACCTATGACGATCCCTGCAAGTGGCCGATTATCACTGATTCAGTTCGAACTAAGCTCCTAGAACGTGGTACACAAACAGTAGACGTTGTATTTTGACAACTTCAATTTCCCTGTATCCGATGATGCTAGACATTTGAGAAAAAATGGTTTTTCAAAGAACTTTCAAATGGAGAGCGTGTCAAAAGGCAATGGATGTTGTACAGTGAATCCAAAAATGCTGTTTTTGTTTTCCCTGCATTCTGTTTGGAAAAAAGAATAATTCTGCGCCTTGGTTTGCTGATACTAATATAGGATTCAGTGATTGGAAACGTCTAAATCTTCACATCCAACTGCATGAAAATACTGAAACACACAGAAAGTGCTATGTGGAATGGAAAGAGCTTGAGGTAAGGCTAAAAAAATTCCTGTTTAGATGTGGATTTGAAAAAAAAATTGACAACTGAAAAGGAAAAGTGTGACAAATATTGACAATAGTTGTTGATGTCGTAATGTTCTGCCCCAAAAACAACCTACCGCTAAGGGGATCTTCTGATTTTATTGGTGATCAAAACTGTGGCGTGTTTTTAAGCACATTAGAGTTGATTAGCCACTATCATCCATTGCTTAGACAGCACATATCTTACGTCAGACCTAATAAGAACGTGACCAGCTACTTTTCACCAACTATTCAGAATGAAATCGTCAATATTTTAGGGAACAGAGTGCGTTCTCATATTTTAGGAAAAGTGAAAGCAGCCAAGTATTTTTCTATTTTTTTCATTGTACCCCTGACGTGTCACACACAGAACAAATGAGCCAGATTTTAAGATTCGTTCAGATTTCTAATGGAGATTGTAAGATTGTCGAAAGTTTTGTCGATTTTCTAGTTAGCCACAAAAAGACTGGCAAAGGAATTTCTAACCAAATACTCTCCAAGTTAAAAGAAGATGGGTTGGACATCAAAGACTGCCGAGGGCAAGGATTCGACAACGGCTCTAACATGGCCGGCATTTACAATGGCGTGCATGTTCACATCAGTCGTATAAATGGACTGGCCAAGTTTGTACCCTGTGCAGTACACAGCTTAAATTTGGTTGGTGTACATGCAGCAGAAGTGTCTCCAACTTATAACTTTCTTTGGGATAATTCAAAACATATTTTGTTTTTTAAGCGGCTCGACACTTCGATGGGAGTTTGTAAAACCATATTTGGACACAACTGTGAAAGGGCATTCCGACACTCGGTGGTCATCGAAAAGGCAGGCAATATAACATCTGTGGAAAAGAATATTACAGACTTATACACTGCTTTAAAAGGGATGACGAACAATGAAGAATGGAACAAAGAAACTACATTAGGAGCATCGAGTATTATCAAGAATGTGGAATTCAAATTTGTCTGTTTTCTCCATTTGTGGTCTGGAATATTGGTTTTTGTGGACTGCACAAACAAATTGTTGTAAAGGAAAGACACATCTCTAGACGCTGCATCCAAAAGTTTAAGCGCTTTAACCAAGAAATTCCAAAAATAGGCATAAAGAGAGGATAGAAGACATCATAGCCAAAGCTGTAAAGACTTGTGAAGAAATTGACGTTGACTGTAGCTTCCATGAAAAACGTATTAAACGTAAAAAGACTTTGGATTTAGAAAAGGCAAAAGACGAAGGGTGTTTCATTTTTGCGAAACAGGATTTTCAACGGGAATATTTTTTTGTGTATGACAGACTGACTGCTGAAATGACGACCAGGTCTAAAGCATTTGAGGAAGTTGCCAACAACTTTCAGTTTCTGGCAGGTTCCTCGTTGAAAAACTGGTCTTTAGCTACATTGGAAAATTGTGCAAAAGACTTTGGCCTAAAGTACAATCAAGATGTGGATAGTTACGAACTGTTGAAAGAAATCGGCATCTTCAAATTTCAGATGATTGAGTTCATTGAGGACATTGAATCAGCTTCACATTTAGATATTCGAAAAGCTATACCTGCTTATCAAGTACAAGATGCGTATCCAAATATCGAGATAATTTTGAGGATATTTCTCACCATGCCAGTGAGCATCGCAACCTGTGAACGTAGCTTTAGTAAATTGAAGCTTATCAAGAACTACCTCCGTTCACTAACAGGCCAAACACGCCTCACAAGTTTGGCGATTCTTTCAATAAAGTATGAAGCTGTTTCCAAACTAAACTTTGATGATATAATTTCAGAATTTGCATCAACCAAAGCTAGGAAAATAAGTTTTTAATTACATTTTGTGCGTAAGTGTCAATACATTACAAATAAACACTGCTATTGATATTTTAATTTTTTGTCCACAATTGTCTATTATTTATTATATTATGTATGATTAAATTACTTATGAAGCACTTATTAATTTTGGTGTTGTTATTGATTCTAATATACCTACAGATCATGCTTAAGGGTCGGTTTCGACGCTGCCCTACGGTATAAGTGCCAACTGCCAACACGTTAAAAATGATTAAACACTGTTTTACTAGTTCAAACTATACATGTAATTATAGGTACATCACGATGGAGATAAAGCCACAGATAGCTATCTCTATCTTTTCGTAAGTCAAGACTTTTTGAGGCTTAAATCGTTGTTTGTTACGGCTGAACGTTGAGCGCTTAATCGGCAGCTATGCTGCCTACAATTTGCATGAAATATTTGAATAAAACTTGCGAAAAGGAAACAAAACTTAGCATTTTGTAGCTAAAATTACAAAAAATTCACGGACGCCCTTCTTCTGGGGGGGGAGGGGCGATCAGTACAATTCGCCAAGGGCGCCATATACTTTAGCTACATCCCTGTGAAGTTTATAGGTTTATCATAGGCTCATTGACTGTACATTGAGAGGGATGAGCAATTAAACAGTTATGTGATGTTTAATATGGCACACAATCTAATATGTAGAACAGATAAGGGAATAAATAATTTCTACAAAGTTTAAAAGGGTAGGTGAGTTCTAGATATCAAAATAGACCTACTGAGATAGGTTTGTAGGAAAAATGGCTGATAGCTTGAGGTCATATGGGACTGAAAATTGACAAGAGAAAAAATATGTCTTTACGAGTGAGTAACTTACATAGAGAAGTAAGAAGCAGAGCTATGGACATTTTTTTATGGTTGGAGCAAATTCCCGGTAGAAGTTAGAATCTAGGCTGCTAGTTAGGACTGGTATATTAAAACGCACATTGCTCGAGAGAGGACAGAAGTAGTCACAGAGGGACTGATACGTCTTGTTTCCTCTACCAGAGCCTGCTGTCAATGTTTAAAGTTAATTGGAAATAGGAGGGAGAGAGAGAGAGAATGAAGAAATGGATTTGGAAGGGAAGAGATTGAGGATTGATGATGGTGGTGCCGTTACCCTCCGTCATGGTGAATCAGAGAAGTAACTGACTACTCAACATACATTCAGCTCACTACTAGACACAACCTCTGTTTCTTCCTTCTCATTGATGAGTAACACGTTTGTGAAATAAGGACTGGGCTAGTAAGAGCTGAGTGGGTTTGTAAGCTATATAACAAGAGAGTGAGGGGCTGGCTACACCATATATTCACTTAATAAAAAAAAATATACAGTATAAAGTGGGTATTCCATGCAAAA
>JAQJVL010009558.1:0-15598 GCA_035578905.1 Stictocephala bisonia | reverse complement strand
AATTAATTTAAAATTGTGGGGAAAAATGGGTTTGTGTGAGAGTTAACCTGGATGCGCATGCGTCGCCCGGCATTGCCGCCAGGGGCGCTACGGTCGGTCGGCATTGCCGCCAGGGGCGCTGCGATCGGTATTGCCACCGGGGGCGCTGCATTGCCGCCAGGGGCGCTACGGTCGCCAGGTATTGCCGCTTGGGGCGCTGCGGTCGCTAGGTATTGCCACCAGGGGTGCTGCGATCGCGTTGCCGCCAGGGGCGCTACGGTCGACGTTTGTTATAGTATATATGATGTTGATTTTATATAGTATAAAGACGCCATATTGGATGGGGGAATTTTGGGGAGGGAATTTTCCCACGGGGTGTGAGTTGGCGCGGGCGGGAAAAGACGCCATATTGGATCCGGTCGCCATCTTTTGTATTTTATATAGTATGATGTGGGAATTTGAGGGAAATTTGAGGGTAATGTGTGGGAAGTGAGGGAAATGAGGGTAATGTGAGGGAAATGTGTGGGAAATGAGGGAAATGTTAGGGAAATGAGGGAAATGTGAGGGAAATGAGGGAAATTTTGTGGGGGAGGGGGTGGGGGGTTGGCAACACTGCGCCGCCATCTTGGATCCGGTCACGTGACCAAAAAAAAGTGAGTCTATTACTCTTATAAAATATCTACTGGACTATACATTATATGATGAAAATAGTTTGTTTTGACCTATAGTATAACCTCGTGAAATGTTGGTTAGTACTTATGGGACACCCTGTATATGGAGTTGTACGTAGCATTAACGTTGTAATGTATAAATTGGCTGCTGTATTGTTTTAATGCTTATGTTTGGATAAATATTATTGCATATAAATTATTAGTGAATTCCATGAGTCATACAATTTTACTTCTAAATATATTTTATTTACAAACTAAATTCACATTAAATGGAAAGAAAAATAGTGTAATGATAGGCTGATAATTCAGAGTGATAATTTATAGGTCACTTATTTGAATTGTGTATGATAACGTTTAAAATAAGGCCTAGAATGTTGCCTGGAACTACACTTTAGTCCATACTGGCCTTACCTCAATTACTTTGTATACTGCTTGTTTGAAAATAATTTTGAATAAATTTTATTTCTAAATTAATATATTTTTCTTTATGTAATAATCATATGGATGGAATAAGAAGCTTTTGAAATGTCAAGAAAGCTAAAATAATACTTTTTAACCGTTAATTTTGCAGCTTAATGTGAAATTTTGAAAAGGGTATTTCATACATTTTCCTAATGAAAAGATGACACCCAGGCATAATTGAACAATTTTTAACATATTTAATCAGTTGAACATTGACTCATCTGTAGGGTTTTATCCGTATTTATTATCGAATATATTGGCAGAGAATCTTGTACTTTCTATTTTGTACCCTATTTGTTAAACGGAACAGCCTTAGGAATTTTTTTAAAAATTTGGTAATTCTTCAATTCTAATATTATAACCATAGGTCTTGTAAGATTCAACGAATTAGGGGAAATTACATGCAATAGTTTATATTCGCTTTTGTGAATACGTGACAACAATCAAACAATGAAATATATTGGTTTATAATTAGGGATTTTGATAATTTTTTTTGTAATTCATAGAGAAAAACCTTAACTAAAAAATAGGAACATATTGTATAATTACATTTTTCCATCAAATTAGAAATATCTCATCTATAAAATAAAGCTTGAAACAGCGATTCTTAATAAACATTTTAGTTGCTCTGATTCTATTATTTTAAGGAAATAGAACCTAAATATTTAATAAAAGGATAGTTTTCTTTCAAATCACAGAGATAAAATAAACAACTTTGCAAATTTAAAGACATTGACAATGTATTACATTGATTAGATTTGTTGAAAGAAATGTTGATGGAATCATTCAATCATATCCAATACGGCCATCAAACAGGCAAAGTCAAGAGAAAACGTGTGCTAAGAAATCGAACACCTGATTGGTGACGACAAAAGCAATCCATCCTCAATCACAAACCTTAAGGCCAATAAGAGCGCTTCCTTGCTCTCTGGTTTTTGTTACAATATACGTTGTTTGCATTCTAAAGTAAGCTCTTTGCTAACCTGATAAGGGGAATTATATTTGTATTGATTTAGAACTTCACTTAAAAATAACCTCAAACAATTAATTGGATCTTTCCTGTTAATTCACTACCATAACCATAACTTAGATTAACATACATAACATAACCAAACCTAACATAACATAAAATAGCTAAACTTGACATAACCTAACCAAAGATAACATAACCAAACATAACACAACCTAAACAAACCTAATATAACATGACCAAACCAAACATAACTTAACCAAACCAAACAAAACGTAAACAAACCAAACATAACCAAACCAAAGTAGTGGTAGTGAATATTATAATGTTGGTAATTAACGTTAAATGATGTCATAATTTACCAGGGGAAGCTAGGATTAAGAATCCCCCCCCCTCTCTCTCTCTGACACTTATTCGGGGATCATCAGTGACTGGGTGGGATGTATGCAAGGATACTCACTGGTCACCCATCCAAGGAACAGCCACGCTCGATGTTGTTTGACGCCGCTACCTTGCGTTAACGTCGGAAACCTCCTGTCAAGGCTACTAACGACTTGAATGATTGTTGAAAACCGTATTTTCTATGCTAAGTTTGTTGATTCTATATAATTCCACAAGTTTATCTCCTCTCTCCACTTTAATTGCTGTTATAATTACCTTGAACATTTGTTCATCGTTTTTTATTTTAACACTTGAAGTAAAATAATGTGTGTTTTTCTTAATAGAAAGTATCTTTCCTTCAACACCGTTGAATTATATGATTTTGTATTAACAGATGAATAAAAATATCGGATACTTGAAACCTTACTGTATTCAATATGAAATTATTTCTTTTAAAGTAATACTTTAAAAGTAATTAAAGGTTGATAAGTATTTTTAAAATTTGATATCAGAGTAAAGTTTAACATAATATTCCATTATTTTAATAATTCCATTGTCTATACTTTAATTCTTGACGGTATGTTTTTTTCGTGATGGTGTTCATTACTATTTTAGTTTAAAAAGCTACACATCACTTAGTTTTAAAAAAATGTTATATTTCGGCTTACAATCTAAAGCCATTCTCAAACATTAGACAACATAGTTTTAAAAAATTATATAAATTAATTAATAGATCATATGTTTAAAAAAAAATATAACAGATGATTTGATCAATGAAAATAGTTGAATATATACTATATAAATTTTGATAAAAAATTGTTTAGTCACTTATAAATTTTGAATTTTGAATTTTATTTAATACTTCTGATTTAATAATAGGCAGGTATATTGAGCATAAGGTGGCACTAGGTTGTGAAATGCAGCTTTCTACAGCCATACATGCTGCTTCTTTTATTGTTCTTTCTTTCCATTTACTTTCTTTATATACTATACTTGCTGCTGTCCATTGCACCGTATGCTCTTCCGCCAAAACATGATCTGAAAGTTTAGAATAGTTTTCTAATTGATTTTTTATGCTGTTTTTGTGTTCTTGTATTCTCTTTTTTAAAGGTCGAGATGTTTGTCCAAAATAATTTAAATTACATTGACAGGGAATTTTGTAAACAACATTTTTGGTTTCTTGATTTTGATTATATGATTTAACTTTTCTTAGTAAGTTTCCAATTTTTGATTTTGTAACAAATGAAGTTCTAATATTAAATTTTTTGTTAATTCTTCTGATTTTTTCTGATTTTCCTTTGATATAAGGTATAACAATTGTTGTTAAAGGTTTTGATTCTGTATTATGTTTATTTGTATTACTTAAAATTTTTTGTTTGGTTTTTATATAGGACTTGTCTATGACTTTTAGTGGGTAGTCATTGTTTTTTAATTCTTGATATATAAGTTTTATTTCTTGGTCCAGTCCTTCTTCTGTTGATGAAATTTTGAATGCTCTGGTGAATAGTCCTTGTGCAATTGCATGTTTAACGTGATGTGGTGTGTTTGAATGGAAATTTAGATACTGTCCAGTATGTGTCTTTTTTCTATAGACTGATGTTTTTAATTCTGTATTTGTTTTTTCAACTAAAACATCTAAAAAAGAAAGTTTGTTTTCTTGTTCATGTTCTACTGTAAATTTGATTGATGGTCTAATGGAATTTAAATGTTGAAAAAAACCATCATGATCATTTTTAGCAGATTTCCAAACACAAAAAATGTCATCAAGATATCTTAACCAAAGAATAGGCTTTTCATTCCAAGTTTTTAGTGCCAGATTTTCAAAACAATCCATATATATATTACTTAGAAGTGGACTGAGAACTCCTCCCATTGGTAAACCTGAGTTTTGAAGAAAATATTTATTGCCATACTGGAAGTAACTATTATTAACACATACATCTAAAAGCTCCATTACAGATGATGTTGATAGTGAAGTCCTGCTTGATAAATTGCTATCATTATCCAATTTCGTCTTTATAATATTCAAAATTTCTTTTACTGGAATATTTGTAAATAAGCTTATCACATCATAACTAACCATATGGTTATCTTGCTGTATTGATACTTCCTTAATCTTATTAACAAAATCATAAGAATTTTGTACATATGAGTTTTCAGAACCAAATAGAGGATTTAAAATTGGTAGGAGGAATTTTGATAGTTCGTAGTATGGGGAATTTATTGAACTGACTATTGGTCTGAGAGGAACTTCGTTTTTGTGTATTTTTGGAACTCCATAAATATGAGGCGGTTTTGCAAATTGAGGAGAGAGTTTTTTAATTGTATCATTTGATAAAATAGTGTTTTGTTTTATTTATTTTATTTATTTAGAATTAGAAAACTATTCTAAACTTTCAGATCATGTTTTGGCGGAAGAGCATACGGTGCAATGGACAGCAGCAAGTATAGTATATAAAGAAAGTAAATGGAAAGAAAGAACAATAAAAGAAGCAGCATGTATGGCTGTAGAAAGCTGCATTTCACAACCTAGTGCCACCTTATGCTCAATATACCTGCCTATTATTAAATCAGAAGTATTAAATAAAATTCAAAATTCAAAATTTATAAGTGACTAAACAATTTTTTATCAAAATTTATTTAGTATATATTCAACTATTTTCATTGATCAAATCATCTGTTATATATTTTTTTTAAACATATGATCTATTAATTAATTTATATAATTTTTTAAAACTATTTATGTTGTCTAATGTTTGAGAATGGCTTTAGATTGTAAGCCGAAATATAACATTTTTTTTAAAACTAAGTGATGTGTAGCTTTTTAAACTAAAATAGTGTCTATACTTTAGTTGTCTGATAATGGTAACGTATTTATACAAAATCGATGACATTAATATTTTTTTCTTGAAATGAAATACGTCTTTATTTAACCACGCGAAGTTGGGACTAGAAAGTCCCTTCTTCCACTTAACCTGACCTTCTTCCACTTAACCTGATCTTCTTGTATTTATACTGTAATACATTTTTGTTGTGCGATGATCGTCCGTTTTTAATTGCCACTGATTCATTTGTTAACGCGCTGTCTAGTATATTGCATGAGAAATTGGTTAAAAAAAGCTCTGATATACATTAGAAGAGACTTTTATAAAAGTAGAGGTTTACAATTTAAAAAAAATTATTTTATCTATATTTATCTATGGAAATAACTGTGTTTCGTCAGTGTAGGCTAATTAATATGAAGTAAAATGGGGTAAATGTGCAGAAACTCACTGAAGTAATCAAGTCTTGTACCAGCCCCTAGCGAGGTAATGGAACGAACAAAGTGTACCAAGCCATTGGCTACAAGTACTGGACTAGGTCAGTGAGTTAAGTACCTACTACAAAGGAAATATTGAAATTACCCATCTAATTTTATTTTTATTGAAGTTTTGTTTAAATCATATAAAATTTTCTGATTCCATATTCAACTGAAAAGTTTAAATCTGTAAAACATACGAATTTCACGTTCTATTTAGATTAAACACAATAATAAATCTATAAGATAATACAATTCATAGATCGTAAATCCAATATAAAATTTATTACAACACAAACGTTTTCGAAAGCAAAGCTTCCATCTTCAGGTTATGTGTAAATAAAAATTATTATTTTTTACAATTAGAAAATATATAAATGAAAAACATCTGACTATTCAACAAAATTTAAATGCTGAGAAAAACATTTTATTTATGAGAAAAACGAACAGCCGCAAAATTTATTCAAACGAAAAACTAAAAATGATCTTGAGTCTCAATGTTTAGTTCATAACCTTTCCACCGTAATATTTACACCTGATGAATTACACCTTCTAAGCAAAGGTTTAAACTACAATATTCGAGATGATAAAAATGACATCAAGTCTTTAGTGATTGATATTGAAACCCATATTCAATATGAAAGTCAACAAACGAAGAATGATATAAGGTATGATATATGGGCCATTTTTGAACAAAGATATAATAGCAAAAACTATCATACTAATACCTAGAACTATGAGTCCAAGATCATGACCTCACTAAAAGAAAAGGATGTTTTCTATTTAAAAGCCGATAAAGGTAATTCAATAGTAATTTTAAACAAAACAGAGTACTTTCAAAAAGTCCAAAGTATGATTGATAATGGACCATATAAATCTTACCCATACAACCCACTAAGTAGATATATAGCAAGTACAGTTGATACTCTTAAACAATGTACTTCAATTATTTCACCGGAACTTAAAAAGAACTTGATTTTATCGAATCCTTCTCTTCCTAAGTTATATTGTTTGCCTAAAATTCATAAAACTGGCAATCCGATGCGCCCAATCGTATCTTCTGTTAACTCACCAAACTACCATATAGCCAAATGGCTTCAGAAAAAGCTATCTTCTTTCCAACAACCAGAAACATTGTCTATTAAAAATAGGTATGAATTCATAAAGTTAGTAAAAGATTTAACCTTAGATGATGATGAATATATGGTGTCGTTTGATGTTGTCAGCCTTTATCCTAATGTCCCCATAAACACATCCATTGAATTAATCGAAGAATGGCTTTATAACATCAATATACCCAAGAATGAAACAAAAGAATATATGGAACTTATCAAAATCTGAATGAATCAGAATATATTCTCGTTCAACAATAAATACTATGCACAAACAGATGGTGTAAATATGGGTAATCCACTATCTTGCCTGGTAGCTAATATTTTTATGAGCCATTTCGAACAATTTGCAAAACAATCATTTAGTTATTTTCCAAGAGTATGGATAAGATATGTTGATGATGTCTTTGCTGTTTTTAGCAAAAAAGAAAACCTAAATGTTTTTATGAACAAAATCAATAATATTTACCCTAGTATAAAGTTTACTCACGAAATAGAACTGGATAAAAAACTTGCTTTCCTAGATTTATTAGTCATCAGAAATAATGTCAATTTAGAATTTGATATATATAGAAAACCGACTCATACTGATAGATACATAGTAAATGACTCGTTTCATCCAGCTGAACAAAAAAGAGCTGTTTTCAATTCATTAATATTCAGACTTTTGAATACACCTTTAACTGCTACTAGATATTATAAAGAGTTAGAATATATAAAAGATGTTGCAATTTTTAACGGTTTCAATGAATCATTGATTAATAACATGCTAAGAAAAGCAAAGAAAAAACATGAAAAACGAAACCGAACAACTTTATTTAATACAAAAAGTGAAGATGAAAAATGGCTTAGTGGCACATACTCAAGCATTTCAAGAAATGTACAAAAAATAGTTAACAAGAACATGAAATCTAAGATATCATTTAAATCCACTAATAAATTAAAAAATAAAATAGGTAACCCTAAAGATAAAGTTGAAAAAGATTCTCAATCTGGCATATACAAAATAAAATGCAATGATTGCGAAATGGTATACATAGGTCAAACTAAAAGAACTATCAACAAAAGATTCAGTGAACATCAAGCCCATTTTAAATAAAACAGAAGAGAAAAATCTGCTATAGCTGCCCATTGCATAGACAATAATCATAATTTTTCAAAACACAATGTTTCGTTACTTAAACAGATAGTCAAGCCTAAATTCTTAAATGCATGGGAGACATACTTTATAAAATCAGAAAGAAATTATAAACTATTAAATAACGATGAAGGACCTATCTTAAACTCTAGACTGATTAATTTAATTACAAAAAAGTCAACATAATTTTTACTTTTTTCTCTTTGATTCTCTCACATGTTTTTCTCAGCATTTAAATTTTGTTGAATAGTCAGATGTTTTTCATTTATATATTTTCTAATTGTAAAAAATAATAATTTTTATTTACACATAACCTGAAGATGGAAGCTTTGCTTTCGAAAACGTTTGTGTTGTAATAAATTTTATATTGGATTTACGATCTATGAATTGAATTATCTTATACTATTTCCAATATTTGCTCATATACGTTTTATTAATAATAAATCTATCTTCGAAAATTTAATTGTTGTGAATCTCTAAATATAAAAGAGAAAGCCCTCATTCACTCATTACTACTGTCAGCGCAGAAATTATGTACATCCGAGTTTGAAGGTTGTTTTATAATAAACTGAGAGGCCTTATAATCATACCTTTGTTTTCCTTGTTTAATTGTGCGTTATGAAATACGAATCTCAAATTTTACTATAAGATCTAATAATTTTTATCTTCGTTGGAACAAAAAAGTATAGGAATTTTAATTAGTTTTCACTGTACATCAAATTTACACCACTAGTACTAAAAAACCCGTTCATGTAGTGAATTAAATACATTTTAAATAACTTAATAGTGATTTAAATTAATATAAAATAACTGCATTTATTTACACATATGAAAATTATTTATCGTAACTTTATGTATAGTAAGGATTACAACAAGACCAAATAATTCATTTTACGACATCTAGAAGCCAATAAAACAAACAATGTTTCAGGTAATTGGTGAGAACTTTTTTTTCTTGAAAACATAAAATTCTAAAATTCATAAAACTTATAAGATACATTCCTATCAACCAAAAATTAAAATATAAATCCACTACATGAACGGGATTTTTGAACACTAACGCTGTAAATTTGATGTATAGTGAAAACTAATTGAAATTCATGTACATTTTTGTTCCAACGAAGAGACAACAATTAAAACTTATAATACAAATTTGAAATTAGTATGTCATAACGCACAGTTAAACAAGAAAAGCAATGACATGACCAGTTTTCATAGGCCTCTCAGTTTCTTAGAAAACAACCTTTAAACTCGGTTACACATAATTTCAGCGCTGACAGTCATTCTGCCATTTCCGGTAATACTACAGACCTGACCTTTGGTAAAAATGTTTGTTGTATGCTAAATAGAAAAACTAAAGTATTGCCATCTTGATAAAATTTGGCTAAGGGGTAGAAAAGGCTCCTAAACTATTGAACCATAAGGATTACTTTGGGTTGATTTTATTAAATTAATAACATCTGTTTTGTAAATCAATAAACACGTTTATGTTGTATGTTTGACATTTATACCATTGATGCATAAATAATTTAAAACTAATCAAACTTTTTCTGTATATTTTTTAACGAAATTACGAGTAAACATAGCTGTTAGACTGTAAATAATGATGTTTATAATATTGAGAAGGTTATAAATCTTTCTCAATGATAGTAATAACGTTGACTGTTTATATTTCAACTGTAAATACGTTGCAGTAACTGAGCTATAAGAAGTAAACTAGCATATATTATGGTTTTACGTAATATAGTTTAACCATTATTATTCGGTGTCAACAGTCACATGCCTAGGCCGAAGGCCGAGGTGTCACGAGCGCAGCGAGTGATGGGGTTCGGCACGCGAAGCGTGCAGGGGTGTCCCCTAGTTTTATACATTAAATCAGGTGAAAAAAAGAAATCTTTCGAAGCTACGCTCATTTAGTTTCATACACGTTTTAAATTAATTTACTTAATTTAATTAATTAATTAATTAAATAATTAAAGCTATTTACTTGTTTAACCTGCTCCTTATCTTACACTAATTAGCTGTTGTCAGTGTAAGATTGATCACTAGCAGCCTGTGACACTAATGAATGACCATAACAGGTACTTGAATACACTAGGGGTCTTTAATGAGTGGTACAGAGTCCACAGGATGGTTACCATCTATGGGATTCCAGTCCTGCTGCACACAGGGAAGCACTAAGGTACTTGTTACTATACTACTTGATGTAACCCAGCTACTTGGGAACAACGTGTCCGCTCAATGGTTGCCATCGACGTGGACGATACTGGAGAAGTCTGGGGTGTCCATGTTGGGTGGTAGTAAAGGTTCCGATGTTGTGCAGGGAAAAGAACTGAGTGTTGGACTTTTCCTCAATTAATTAGCTGAAAGTCAGACCAATATATTACGTGGTTCGAATTCTTCCACGTTGCCCTGGCTATTGGGATATTATTAATAGCATCTTTTGAGGAACAGTCGATATATATTAACAATGAATACACTCGTTCATCTACACTCATCACACTCATTCACCCCCTCATATTCGCCCATATCTTGACAATTGGGGTCTTACAAATAAACAGCGAAAAAAAGTGCGTGTTGACTTTGGGTCAACGAGTGACTGAGTGGTCTGTCTTCATTACTTTGTACCTAAGTTAGTGATAGGGCAGGTTAGATTCTTGGCTTTGACTGTTAGTTTTGAATGTCAGGTATTAGAAAAAGTCAGGTATTATTTTAGAAAAATGTTCTACCAAAACTGATTAGTAATATGATTAATTTTTTTACTCTTTGGTACAGAACGAGAAATGTTAAGTAACAACAACAACAAAAATATTATAATTTTATCAAATTTTAACTTTCTTTACAAAACGTATATATTTTCTCATAATCTCTCATTGTCATTACAATTATTAACAAATATATTAAATGAATAGTTAATGGCTAACTTGATTAATTTCTCAAGATTATCTTGTAACCTTAGATGCGAGGGCGTAAGGAAAACTAGAATTATGTACTATAACTTCATTTAGAGTTATATTAATTATTTTTCAAGTGCTTGAATTAAAACCATACCAAGCTCTACATGTATGCATGTGTGACCAAGTCATCAACGACGAACACGTGTCGGTGGTCGAGCGGTTCTTGAACCATGTCGTACTTGTGTGGCTAGTTGAAGTGGGAAACACGACTTAGAGGGTGTCGATTATTATTTCCTACTACTGAAGTCGTAAAGGAACTGTGAACTAGTGAAAGAGGATGCTTTAAACTGCTTTGTCATGCTTTTTTATTGCTTCCAAAAGCCTGAAGTTGTCCTAACTGGAACAAGTCTTCTTGTATGATTTTGTTATTTATTCACATGGTAAAAATGTATATAAGTGTAACATTGAGAACGTATGTTATGACATGTTGAGCTGTCATCTGGGCTCAGAGAAAGGGATTCAAACAGAGGCGAGACGATTTGTTCCCACTGCTTTGAATAGTTTTGTCGTGCTATTACAAATAGTAAAGTGTAATTTGAATAGTTCTGGTCAGTGTTGAAGTGTGTATGGAAATATAATAACATTTTGTTATCGTATGGAAATTGTTTGTACGATTAACGAGTATTATAGAGCATCACTTAGCTATATGAAATAAGAATTTTACAAACATTGGAATGAAAGACAGTTTGTTCACGGGCAAAATCATTGCTTTAGTAGTTTATTGAATAACCTTGGCTGACCTCTGCCAACGATTAAGAGCCAGGCAGTAATACAACTGACCGTACGTTATTGTTTTAGCTTACTGCTTCTTAACTTCTATACTTATGCTACACTCTTCTCCAAGACTGATATTGTATTATAAAAAATAAGTACACCATATTTACAGTACATTTGTGTGAATAGCTGTAAAAAAAGACATTCTCTTCATAGTCAAAACTTCGGACCTTTTCCGTTAATTCACTACCATTACTTTTTCCATTACTTCACTACCACTACTTTTTTTATCGCAATTATGGTTAGGTCAGGTCAGGTTAAGTTAGGTGGCTACTGAAGTTGATCACAAACTGGTAAATACAATGGTTGACTTACCACTGAATGCACTCTCCGTGTGTAAGTTGTTGGAAAGCGGTCAAATAAGGCCAGTAATATCGGATTCCTAGCGGATAAGGAATACCACAGTGGACATAGAAATAGTATGAAAACAGTTTTTAGAGCAATAGAATATTTATCAGGTGGTAGTGAATTAACGTAAAAGATCCAAAACTTTTAAACCACCTCATTGTGCCATACATTTACATCAAAATGCTCTGAGAAGTTTTGGGATAATCGAGAAAGTATCTAAACATAAAAAAAGGAGTATATGAAATGTATTATCCTTGATAGCATTTTCTGCATTCCATTTTCATAAATTATAAAGCAGTATTCTTGAGTTGATATTTATATTATTTATTTATGGTTGACATAAACGTTAATAGTAGTTAGAACTTGATTTTGAACGACTTTCGTTCCAGTATCTAAAAAAGAATAAGACTAAGGTGAGCTTTATAAACACATGATAGCCTTTAGACTATCAAATAAATATTTAAGATATATCTTGAAATCTTCTGTTGTTCTAGTTTCATGTTATAAATTATTAATAAAAAACTACAATTAACTAAGAATAGGTTAAGTAATTGTTCAAATCAACTACTTAGTTATGATGTAGTTGGCAACTTCAAGTGGAACTTAGCACTTAGGTTCCTGCCACACTTGAACTTTCCTGTAAGTGACAGTTTAGCCTGTCTCAATTCTTTTCACAATTGTATTTTGTGAAGTTTGAAAAAGTTTTTTACTATTAATTTTCTATTAAAGTTCTGAACCGTATGCACGAGATATTTTATTTGACATGATCTTAAAGTACAATTACCTAATTGACTATTACAAGACTACATTAAAATACCGATTTCGTTTTGAGAGGTAAGAATAAGGTAAAAAAAATACCGATAAATCTAAAACTGTAGGAGTAATATTTTCAATATATATAAAAAAGATGAACTCACTCATCACAACATCTCCGGAACCACTGAGCAGATTTAAAAAAAAAAGGAAATTTGAAAGTGAAAATTCAAATTAGTGAGGAGACTCACTAAGAAAGGGTTCTCGCAATTCCATTGCTAAGGGTAATAAACATCCTATCAAATTTTAAGTATTTTTATAAGAGTAACATCAATTTAATTAGAGAATTTATTTTAAACAGCTGATACAAAAAACATAAAAAAAACACAAAAACTTGGCTGATTAGGTTTTATTTTGGATATGGTCTATAATCTACTTTTTATCCCTTAAAGAAGATTTATAGGGTATTATAGATTATAGAACTTTCTTATGTAGGAAAACGGCGGCAGACTGAGCATTCATATTGATGTGATAATTTAGAGAGAACCACGGACGGAAAGATAATCAAGCGCAGAGAACCACCCCGCAGTGAAACAAGTGCTGTTGGTTAACTGTGGTATGATTATTTATATGTGACCACTGATTTTTTTATATTTTCTTAAAATTTAATTATTGTACATAATACCTTACAATGTGTTTGAAGACGAGGGAGGAGGGTGTAAATCTCTCCCAAGTTGACATTAGGATAAATTAAATATGAGCAGAACATGGGAAAAGATACCCTTGGGAAGTGACTATCCGCGTTCAGCGGAAATACAGTATGATATTAGGAGAAAAAGTTAAAAGCAATGTAAATTGTAGTAGTGTCCTTCTATTTAATTTTATGGACTTCTGCTAGATAATAGATGATATATTTTCACTTTATTAAGTATTTATTACCTTTTCTAATGCTCTTAATTAAACAGACTAATCATTACAAGTTTTAGTACTTGATGTTAGCAAATAAAAATTCATTAGGTTATTAATCTTTAGTTCTAACTAGTTTAACAATATCACTGTCAAATTTGCAATTTTTAAAAATTATTCCGAAATGAAAAATAAATATTTTTGTATGCAAAAATATTAAAGTAGACACTAATTAATTAAATTAGTGTAGTATATAATACTATTGCTAGCAGATGGATAGGTTTTTAAAGTAGACAGTTTTTAATATTGTTAGTTCGAAGCTTTCGGAAATATTTTTACCATCGTATTATTTATTATTTACTCTCGGAGTAATTCACTTACAACTGGAAATGTCTAATCAAACCAAGTTAAGAAACGTGTAACTGTTATAGGTGTTCAAGTGTATTAAAGGTTCATGATAAAATAATTTGCATAGATGCCCACAGTAAGTATTTTCATACTATAACAATGACTTATGACTACATAAAGAGGTAACTTATTTGGTCCAAGATCTGTTATTTGTCATAGATTACAATACTTGACAAGTTCGTGTTTAGCGTAAAATAAGACACCAAAATAAAAATGTGCAATAAAAATTTATTTTAAATAACAAGATATGTAAACAAACACTAAAAGTTGTAAAACCGAGTTTTTCCACTTTTCCGGAAAAAAACGTACACAAAGAATAGAAATTTCTTTTGAAAATGTTGCAAACATTCCTAACCGATTTCCGAAAGTTTTAAAATTTCTTTAGGTGAGTTGATGCTGCAAAAATACAGTCTTTTTCTTTGCCTATGTCAAAAATACTTGAAAATAACTTCAACGGGAACCCGTTTCTTAATGCTCGGTTATTGTTTTGAAACTATGATATTTCAACTCTAAAATATCATTTGAAACTATTTCTAAGTCACATGATTCTTATAATAAGTGCTTTTTGTGAGAATTATTACAAAATTGGGTAAATAAATTGATGTATCAACAACTTTCTCTTTTAATTATACGTAAAATGTTTTATTACATAACTAACCATTATATGAAATAAATTACATGTTATACGATATTATAAACAGATAATTTTTGTCTGATTTAAAAAATAATAATAATAAAAAAAAAAAAATAATATGAAGAGACAAAATGTAAAGAAGAATACAGATAATCATGGACAGGTGATATCACTTAGTCAGCATACCCTGAAGGGTTGAGTGGTAATGGCTAATTAGGGTATCGAAACCAATTTGATGACGCACAAAGAGCCTGGAGGGACTGCATGTGTTCAAGATAATTGTCAATAATTTGTCAATAACCGTAGAAGTCGAGAAAGGTCTATAAATTCCCTAAATGTTTTAAAGACAACTTCATGGTGTAATGAAAAATTTAATTTATTTTTAAACAAGTAGGAAAATCAAAATTAACGATTATCATAAATTGTAAATTCAAAACTTAGATAGTAAAACAAACTAAATTGACACTAGTACAATTAAATATAATGTACATTTTATTTTAGTAGTGACAAATTAAATATATACAATCAATTTAATTTATTCCCATATTCTACGTCAAAATTAACAAAGATGACTAAGCATATTACAATTAAATGTACATTACATTTTTAAAATGATATTGTGCAATTAAATATATCTATAAATATTTAAATTTATAAAAATATTTTTAAACTATCATAATAATACAATTGTACGAATTTAAAATCTAATTTTAAAATATTGGCTAGTCCTATGAACAATTGCAGAATAAAACTAAGTCGTGCCAGCGAAAAGTAAGAAACGAAGGTAGCATCCAACAGTGGGCTGAA
>JAQJVL010009557.1:0-15599 GCA_035578905.1 Stictocephala bisonia | reverse complement strand
AACTAACAAAATTACTGCCACAAATATTCCTATTAGATGGTATATCTATTGTAGGTGTATATAATCAAGGCTTATAGGTTTATACGAGCTCGTTTCATCTATGGGCGTCTGGTCTCAGAACAACTATCACTTGTGCAACCTTCCCCTGTCATGAAAAGACTTCCAATCTTAGAATGGAATTAAATATAAATCTCATTAATAATATACCTTTCCTCGCAAGATTCTTAAGAATTTGGTCGTTGATTCAGTTAAAACCGGGAGCTTTGTGTCATTTGAGGTATTTTACAGCTTTCTTTACTTCCGTAGTGTAAACGGTAAATAATCAAACTCCTAGAGACGGTCCTAGTGGGGTCTCTAGGAGTTCTATTATTTTACTTTCATCGACAGTAGAATGAATTAATTATTAAATGTATTATTAATTTTGGATTTAAAAAACTTATAGTTAAACAAACAGTTGACATAACGTAAGAAAATTAAAATATACTATACAAATTCAAAATAATAATGATGAGTTATTTTATTTTGTGAGTTTATAAAAGGCCTAACAGAATAAAATTGTACTGGATACTTGAGTACTTCAATAAATTATAAAATCGAGTAGTAGTTCAAAGGCGGGTAAATATCTCACAAATCTTCCAAATAACGTATTGATTTATTTTACATAACTGTCAAACTACCTGCAAGCAGTTGCATGCTGCCAGCGATTCTAGCAGTGGCAGAGTGGATGACGTAATCAATGCAGCAGGCCGACACAGCCATGAAAGCCACCACAATAGCCATGATACAACCCAGTGTCATAAAGACAGTGGTAGCCTGCCACCAGCCACTGGGGATGTCCCGCCACCTATAATACGCACTCACAAGGTTTAGTTGGGTTTGAAATGTATACTACATATATGAATCTCAAAGAACTGTTCGCAAACTCAGACAATAAACTAAGATAATAAATACCTGAAAAGGTAACATTATTTGCAATTATGGTCAGAGTTTATATTGGTTTTAATTTCTTGATTCGTTGAGCTAGGAAAAAAATAAGAGTGACTGTGAAAATAGAAAAAAAGGTAAAGGCAAAAATGAAAAAATAAAGAGGAAATGAAATATATATTTGTGACAGTAGCTGTATAATCGTTGTTATTGAAACTTTTAAGGGAAAAAAAAGTAAGCAGCTAAACAATGAAACGCTCAATCGTAAAAGGATTGTTTGAAATATTTAAATGTGGAATAAATATGCAATAATCTGTAAGTTTTAATGTATCTCAAAGAGATAGCATTAAAAAAAGTAAAAATAAATAATAATGTTAACAATGACAGGTTAACATTTTAAATCAATGTATTTCTGTATAATGTATTCTGATAATAGTGAGGTTACCTGGAATATCTGGCACATTGAGTGACGACTTCCACGACCCCCAGTGGTCCCAGCTTGGGGTAGTTGCATCGTCTGAAACTGCTAAAATATGCATCAACCCGTCCCAGGATCTTTCCCTGTAACATATATCAGTATTTGCAAATACAAGTTGGACTGTATAGGCGACTGCTACACAGTAGGGTTTAATAAAAATTTCATGAAGGGAGGCAAACCAATTTCAATATTAGTTTGCAATTTGAAAAAAATTGGTGATTTACCTTAACAATGTTCGAATAAGCGTTTAACATAAATTTTCATTAAATTCATGTTCAAACTTACAAATCAGATGTAAAATGGGGGGGGGAGGGTTTAGAGGGAAGCAAAAAAGCACAGTAAAACTGGGGGCTGTCGGTAGCACGTAAAAATATTCAGCAAAGTATGAATGAATGAGTTTATTCTAGTAGTAATATTTACATACAATACAAGTCAATATTGTAATACATAGTAACATAAAATAGTGTTGACAGAATAATTATAAGACAATATAGATTAAAAGAAAGGAATGTGTATACAATATGTATAAAGTGACAAGTAAACAAAAAATATAAAACTATTAAATATTGGAATATTGTTTTAAATTAACCAAATTATAGTACTTGTCTGTCAACTTATCTTTATGGAAGACTAAAATACTATTGGAATGTGCTTACATGGGATGGTAACCTGAAGGAGACAGAAGTTTTTGTGGTTTAACGTTTTATTTAGCTTAATTTTAACTGGACTGATTTAGTTGACATTTAAGAAAAAAAGTGACAAGTTAATAACTATAAATTTTAGTACGAGTTAGACTTATTGATAGAGGTGGAAATTTATCAATGGATTTTAGAAATAGGATGTTTCTAAATGTCATTGTAACTGAGTCCAAAGGGTTAGCTAGTTATTTACTAATTACAGCACTACTTAACTGTAATAACATATAACAAAGCTGCTTGTTCTGTTATATTTTGAATCAGCATATACCCCTACTCATTCCACACATGAGTAGATATTTTTTTTAGAATCAGGTGTATAATTTAAAAATAAAACAAAGACAAACGAGGGAATTGAACAATAAGTTTATTACCTTACTTAGCCTGTTTGTTAAAATGTTCAAATTTAATCGAAACTATATATTAACACATTCTTATTAAATATAGTATTCAAGTTTAGTCAACATTATCCATTTGGAATAAATTTTATTTATTTAAAAGGGACCGTGAAACTAAGATTGGGAATTTAACGAGAAATGAGCTTCCTTCCCTCTGCGGCTCCCCCACTAACACTTACGGTAATGTTTGCTGGTGATACAGGAAAGCTACAGTCAGGTTTCGTAGTGTTTGTATATGTCGAAGGAGGGAGTACTTACACAATACATATATAAGACTTACAAATAAACGAAAAATTTACTAAAAACTGTACAAGCTTCTTCTGCTCAGCTCAAGACAGGTATATAATCTCCAAGTTACCTGATTGGTTAAGATATTACCAATGCTAGTTCTTCACTATTATCTGAACCATCTCAGTATTACTTTGATCATTCGTTAAAGTTTCTGCAATACCTGTATCCAAAATGGCAGATAGAAGCCAGTGCTGCAGAGTGAGGCAGCGAGAACAGAGAGGACAGCCCACAGGTAGCCCGGAACCGTCAGAGTGGTCATAGGCCAAGGCCCTGTGGACAGTCAACCATAAAATAGTCAATTATAGAAACAAAAAGACTGTCCAAGCCAATGCTTTTGCTGTAGACACCCGCATATTATGCTATCTAACGGTGGTTTTATCAAGCGCTCGGACGATTATTTGGTGTACTATTAGTGGTAACTAGCGTGTGATAGAGAGAGAAGGAGAGAAATGCAGAGATAGATAGAGTGAGGGAAGAAGCTGGCGCTACATGTTAAGACCGAACATGAACTAATTTCACCGACAAAAAAACAAGTTTCACGGTTACGATATGGGTAGACTTTTTGTTTCTACAGCCAATGCTTTAAAAGAAAAGGATTATAATTTAGTCCTGTTCATTTAAAGAAATGACTGCATTAACAAAATTAAAAAAAATCTAAAACTTGAGTGAAGTTATGTGTTGTAAAATATTTCATTATCTGACCTAGTGGGATGTTTTCAAAACCACGTAATTAATCTACCATTTATGGAAAGAATCCTAATTTACTCTACCTTTTCAATAATACACTTTATTACCACCCTAACAACAAAAGTTAAACTAACATAATTTTATTTATATTTAACTGTTACATTAGATAACAGCATAAACTAGGTAAAATTATTGTTTTTGATTAATCCCAATATAAAAATAAAATTAGTTTTTATCTTTATATCTAACTTCACTTTTTGTTTTAGCGTCTAAACTTACAATAGTTCACTTAAATAACGATGACTTGATTACTAATTATGAGTTATTCCATGATAATTATGAAACAATAATAGTAGGGGATCAAATTCATAGTATAGTAGTATACTATACTATGAATTTGAAAATAGTAAGGATCAAATTATTTTTCTTAAAACATTGACTGCAATACCGTTGGAATATCAAGAGAGGAAAATGGTCTGTTTGTTAATGAATGGATGTTACATATTTGCCAATTCCAATATGAGTCAAATCAAAATCGAGGAGACAAAGTAATAAATTAATGAAAAAGATTTCAATAATTAAACTTAAGAAGGTTTACCGTCTTAAAAGAAAATACAACAATGAAAATTCAATCTTTTAGCAAAATTAATTTACATTCCTTTAAAATAGAAAAATAGAAAAAGGAAAAAAATCATTACCAAATTCAATCAAAATAATAATAAAACAACCTCCCTCACGCTCATATTCACACTGGCTAAGCTGCCGAACCCTGTCTCACCTCCGCAACTTAAATATAGGGGGCACTAGCCCTCACAAGTAAGTATTAGTTTTGTCGATAATTTTACAGTTCAATAAAAAATGCTCTACGCTCAAGCTGTTAAAAACTCGTTTAAAACACGTTTTAGTGTCTTAAAATGATAACGAGTTTATAAGATAAGCACAGTATCCGTCCTTCGTACGGGGTTTATGTTGATTTATATTGTGGTTCTTGCATTCAGTACCTGAATACAAAACATGTACCTGCAGACACCTGAATAATGCAAAAGTACGTTGTGGTCACGGTACGCCTAGTAAAGAAGACGGTAGGTATCACGCTCATGTCCTGTGATGTAATATGGGTGAAATGGTGACAACAAACACAAAAATACTGTTCTAATTCCCATAGTTTACATTCCAGCGGATAAGCGGTTAATAAATTGCTTACTACCATTGATTTTATACACAATCAATGGTTCATATAATCAAGGCTACTACTTAGCTGAATGCTTTCATGCGATTGGTAGATTTAGTTACCTGTATTTTATCGAATAATCAACAGAGGTGATTTTACTCATGTGACGTCACAGTATACTGCGTAGCTTCGTCGTGATACCTACCGTCTATCTAGTTACCCCATGGTGGTTAGGTTTGGTCCGGTATTTACTTCAGAAATATGTAAGCTGTTTATTTATTCCAACAGCTGATTAATGAAACTATTATAAACAATTAATTGTCAAATTGGTATTGCCATAGTAGTTGTATTTATACTTCTTAGAACCCCTTGGGTAGTTTTCTGATGAAATTTCAAAATAAATATAAGCCTATGTCTAAACCAGAGACCCTAAGAATGCCCATGCAAAATTTCAGATGAATGGGTTCAGTAGTTTTTACGTGATTATACACGTACAAAATACGGTCGTATGGTGTTACTCAAAACACACACACACGCACGCACGCACGCACGCACGCACGCACGCGCGCGCGCGCACACACACACACACACACACACACACACACACACACACACACACACACACACACACACACACACACACACACACACACACACACACACACGCACGCACGCACGCACGCACGCACGCACGCATACGTACGCACGCACGCACGCACGTACACACACACGCACTATTAGATTTGTATATAATAGTAAGACAGTAGTTCGATAACTACTTAATTAGAAGACTATCCCTGACGTTGAAAGACTAACCCTGACGTTGGAAGTGGGAAACGTTTGTGAGTCAATATTCAAATTGTATAGTATCAATTAAGTTGATTCTTTTTAAAATGTATATAATCATTAAACTAGAAGAACCGAAATCACGGAACAAATTTATATAATTTAAAAACAAATTACAATTTATTTTGCAATCTGAATATGAGATTAAAACTAATTTCCTTTTAGTGTTATTTTATTCGAATGAATCGCCTTAAAAGCATGTGAGATATTACCTAAAGCATGATGTATAGTAAATTTAAGTTCTCTCGCATTAGTACATTTAGTTGAAAAACACCGACACGCTGGTCAGATTTTTAGAAAGTACGGGGCGCGTATCACCAGTCTCATCGTCTGGACTATAGTTGTTGAGTTTAACTAGAATAGGTAAAATAATCGATGTCTTTACGTGGAATAAATTAGGACTATAGTTGTTAAGTTTAACTAGGACAGGTAAAATAATCGATGTCTTTACGTGGAATAAGTTAGGACTACAGTTGTTAAGTTTAACTAGGACAGGCAAAATAATCGATGTCTTTACGTGGAATAAGTTAGGACTACAGTTGTTAAGTTTAACTAGGACAGGCAAAATAATCGATGTCTTTACGTGGAATAAGTTAGGACTACAGTTGTTAAGTTTAACTAGGACAGGTAAAATAATCGATGTCTTTACGTGGAATAAGTTAGGACTATAGTTGTTAAGTTTAACTAGGACAGGTAAAATAATCGATGTCTTTACGTGGAATAAGTTAGGACTATAGTTGTTAAGTTTAACTAGAACAGGTAAAATAATCGATGTCTTTACGTGGAATAAGTTAGGACTACAGTTGTTAAGTTTAACTAGGACAGGTAAAATAATCGATGTCTTTACGTGGAATAAGTTAGGACTATAGTTGTTAAGTTTAACTAGGACAGGTAAAATAATCGATGTCTTTACGTGGAATAAGTTAGGACTATAGTTGTTAAGTTTAACTAGGACAGGTAAAATAATCGATGTCTTTACGTGGAATAAGTTAGGACTAGAACCCGACAAATTACGGCTTAACTTACTATCGAACCACGAGAGCAACGTGGGATGAGGTTACATGGTAACTCACCTGGTGGGCTGTTTGATAAGTTTTAGGTTTGGCGCCACCCTGTTGTAATTAATTATGACTCAATATATATTAAAAAGGTAATTCCAACAATTAGTTCATTACGCCCATTTTTTCAAAGAAATCTAATACTTTGACAAAACGAACATTTCCGAACGCTACTGCGTGTGCGTTATTTAACATTACGAACCCTACTTTACCATAATAAACTCTAAATGGAATATATTTTGTTTATTTACTTATTTCTATTGATATTTACGTATAAAATATGAGCTAGCGTTTAAATACAAATATGTAGTTAATTTTGTTTAAATATGACATTTGCAACTACTAGTTTACATGTAGTTCTTTTATTGTATTAAGAAAATTAATTTTAAGAACTGTAAAATTCAAAAACATAAGTACATTTTTTAAACATTAGGTCATAAAGGAGTATTTACTCTGCCTGGGTTGGTATTCCACCGTGTGCCACAGTATGACGCAGTTACGATCTCTCCGGACAGAAACAATGATGTGGTCGAGTTGACTCAACGACAACCTATCACGGACTGTCGATGGTGATCCGCTGATTGTACGGGGTTGTGGGTGGTTTGAGGGGTAACAAGGACAACTCCCCCCACTCCTTACTTGTGTGTAACAAGTTGCGGGTGAAGCGACCCCATACTAGAATATGGAGTGGCAATGATTTAAATTTTATTGTAGTTAAAAAAAATACGTACAGTGGTGATGGCCTACCCGCCCCCCCCAAATACGTACAGTGGTGATGGCCTACCCGCCCACCCAAATACGTACAGTGGTGATGGCCTACCCGCCCACCCAAATACGTACAGTGGTGATGGACCACCCGCCCACCCAAATACGTACAGTGGTGATGGCCTACCCGCCCACCCAAATACGTACAGTGGTTATGGCCTACCCGCCCACCCAAATACGTACAGTGGTGATGGCCTACCCGCCCACCCAAATACGTACAGTGGTGATGGCCCACCCACCCACCCAAATACGTACAGTTGTGATGGTAAAGTCAAGCAACAAGACCTTTTTCACTCCCACTGCACTGAACATAATTTTCTAAAACTAAAGTTTTATAACTTGTATCTGTGTTAGTTCAAGATTTTATTACTTTAACGTCCCTGTACATTTCAAGCTCTATAACTAACACTTTTACGACCTGTAGTTTACTATAAACCCCCTTCGAACGGAGAATACAATCTAAAGTCAGTACCCAGATTGCGTTTGAAGTTGAACGGCGCTCTTGAATACCATTGTAGCACAGCTTTGTATTGGAAATCAAATTCTGATCTACTGCCCAATCCTACATATAAAGTAATACTGTCTTAGCCACCCACCCCTACACAGACAGTGATACTGACCCACCTACCCACCGCTACACAGACAGTGGTACTGACCCAGCTTCCCACCCTAGACAGACAGAGGTACTGACCCACCCACCCAACCCTACACAGACAGTGGTACTGACCCACCTACCCACCGCTACACAGACATTGGTATTGACCCGGACGCCACCCCTACATAGACAATGATACTATGTAAATAATAAATAGGACCATAAATACGGTTATTTGGTGAGTGGCAATGCCCATAATCTTGTGCCTCCGGTAGTCAAGAGGACCATAAATGCGCATTTTTGTTGAGGGACAATGCCTACAATACACGTACAGTGGTATTAACCCACCCACCCGCCCATACACGTACAATGGTACAGTTGATACAATGTAGTGTGATTATATGTAACTGAGAAAAGATTATATGTAACACACATACTACCGTACGATATGTACTATTAAGCCAAATGATCCACCCGCCCACCCGTACACGTACAGTGCTAATGACCCTATCGCCCACACATACACGTACAGAGCTAATGACCCACCCGCCCACCCATACACGTACAGTGCTAATGACCCACCCGCCCACCCATACACGTACAGTGCTAATGACCCACCCGCCCACCCATACACGTACAGTGCTAATGATCCACCCCCCCACCCACACACGTACAATGCTAATAACGTGTACAATATCAATAACGTACACTACCACTGTACGTGGTTGAGTGGACGGGTGGGTCAATACCACTGTACGTGATTGGGTGGACGGGTGGGTCAATACCACCGTACGTGATTGGGTGGACGGGTGGGTCAATACCACAGTACGTGTATGGGTGGACGGGTGGGTCAATACCACTGTACGTGATTGGGTGGACGGGTGGGTCAATACCAACGTACGTGTATGGGTGGGCGGGTGGGTCAATACCACTGTACGTGTATGGGTGGACGGGTGGGTCAATACCACCGTACGTGATTGGGTGGGTGGCTGGGGCAATACCACTTTGTATCTCAAACCCAAATTGACAAATTGTGTTAGCCTAAATTGTTTTTAGGTTTTTTAGGTTGCATGTTGTGTGAGATGAAATACCACGTACGTATTTCATAAATAAATATAGGATAAATTTACTAATTCTATATTTACGTTTTACTATGTTTGTTACAATAGAATAGTATCCATTCTTGTTCGTTATACAGCAACAGACTATTTATTCCTCATTGTATTTTTCTGTCCTCCCTTTTTAATTCTGATTATTTCCTTAACATATTTTTAATTACTATGCTAGAACATTTCAAAAGATTGTAGTTGCCTCGTGTCTCTAAGTGTGATCCTGCTACGTAGTATAAAACCACCAGGTCGTGTCCACATAATTTCCAATTATGAATCAGTTAAAAAATGTTTAATACGTACCGGTACTTAAGAACGAACAGAACTGGTGTACCACAATCATAGCGTATTTGTTTCAGAGTTATTTGGGAATTAAACGCATTTACAAACAATTATTTTCTATTTTTATTGTGACTTCACTTGCCAATTCATATGGACTGGCAGACCTGTCCGACTGACTGTTAGCTCAGTTGCCCTCCGGAAGCCAGTGAGCTACAACTTCAGTAAGTTTACTGTATTAGCTCATGTAGTCTAGAACACAGCAAGTAGAAGCCACAATAACAATAACATTCACACTAATGTATAATGATTATTAACAAACAATCGATTTTAACTTGTCTTGTTGTCTGGGTAAGCTGCTCTTACAGTAAATATTATATAACCAACAAGTGATTCTTTGAATGTTTTAATAAAAACGTCTCAACCACTTAGGGTAAGAGTAATAAATGACCATTGGATCCTAGCTTTATATGTTTACAAATAAATGAACGTTTTCTTAAGTTCTTTCCAGTGTTGTGATCTATGTATAAAATCTAAATCACTCACTCACTGACTGATCACGAAATCTCAAAAACCACCGAACGGATTAACACGAAATTTTAAAGGAAGTTATCTTTACTATCGAAGGGACCCATTAAGAAAGGATTTTTCAAAATTCCATTCTTCACAGCCCCATTTCATCTTATTTCATTTCATTCTATATGTAAATAATAAAATATTAATAAAGAATGTAAGCCCTCTTAATTCTTCAATTCCGGTGGGAGTCCGCTACGATTGGATCTTGCACCTTAATATTTGTGCAAGATCCTTGTACTGTAAAACTTAAAATTGAGGAGTTACAAATATATCTCAAAGAATCAATTGTTGGTTGTAATTTTAAGGGGATATGCTTGAACGAGCTTTGGTTAAACACAAGTAATATTGCATTTTAAATAAAATTCAGGATTTCAGAGTGGTGGACTCGTACTCTAGAATAAGGGAGGGGGCTAGAGGAGGTAGTTGTATTTTGTTAAAAAATGACATTGAACATGTAAAAGTAAGACATGATATGAAGCAGTTGGGTGAATATCATTTTTGAAATATCAGCTATTGAAATACCTAGTTTTAAAGTAATGGCTATTTCTTTGTACAAAGTCCCTTACACCAACACGTTGGAACGTTTTACATTAAAGATTGACAACCTTTTAAGTATCCTCAACAAAGAAAATAAAAGAAAACAATATTATTTTAACATCTGACCTTAATATAGATTTATTAAATTACAACAGCAATTTTAATAGTATTGATGACGTTCATGGGGCAGCAAATCATGCAGATGTACCAAGTTTTAAGCATAAGTTACATAGAGATTTTGTTAATGTGATAGAATCTAATGGATATATTTTTAATTTTAACAAACCAACTAGGGTAACTTTAACGAACCAACTAGGGTAACTTTAACGAACCAACTAGGGTAACTTTAACGAACCAACTAGGGTAACTTTAACGAACCAACTAGGGTAACTTTAACGAACCAACTAGGGTAACTTTAACGACTTTGTCCTGCATTGATAACATAATTACAAACTCGTTTTTTGATAAGAGATTTTGTTTTACTCAAGAACTCGGTCTGTGTGACCATAATGAGTCTTCATTACTCTTCATTTCATTACCCTCAAAAACAAGTGAACGGTTAGAGGGCCACCGAAGAAATTTTATAAGAATCATCAATGACCGATCTGTTCACGCTTTTAATATCTTGTTGACAGAAAAAGTTGTATTACAATGAGTTTGCTTCGGTGGACGAGAACTAAAACGCCTTTCTGTTTTGTTTTCTTTGAGCGTTTTGGGAGGCATTTCCTTTGAAAGCGAGTACGAGTAAGAGCCAAACCAAACACATTAAATGGATAACCAAAGGGATAATAATATCAAGTAAAAATAAACGCTTACTCCACAATGAAATTAAGAGATCGAAAGATAAACAAAAAGAACGCTACTACTAAGAATATAAAAAACCAAAAATGTAGTGAATCATACAAAAAAGTTGGCCAATGACAATTACATAGAGCAGGCCGAAAATAAATCCAATGTGAGTTGGGAGGTAATGAAACGTGAAATAGGTTTAGCAACAAAATCGAACAAGTCAGAACAGGCGTTGAGCAAATTGCGCGAGGACTTAGGTAAAAACATAAGTGAACTTATTAATTCTCATTTTATTAATGTTGCTGTAAAACTTACAGCCAGTCCCTCTACATGTACTGCCATCGATACAATTTGAATTAGAAAATATGAGGGCTGTGTTTGACTTTCATAAAATAACTCTTGCAAAAGTAAGCAACATTATAGATAAAGCAAAGCCCAAAACATATCATCTAATGGCTGGGATGAGATATCAATGTGGTTAATAAAACATTGTAAAAATATCATATTAAAGCCACTAACGAAAATAATAAATCACTTTATAAAAACAGGACAGTTTCCTGAAAAATTAAAATATGGTATTGTAAATCCTCTATTTAAGAGGATACATCTAACTTCAGACAGATATTTTTTGTTCGATAATATTTGAATCTGTAGTAAAAGAACAGTTGGTAGCACACATGAAAATAAGTCAGCATGGATTCAGAAATAAAAGATCGATAAACAGTGCTTTAATCGAGCTGACAAACCATATAGTTAAGTCAATGGGCTATTCAAATGTTAGCCTTGGGATGATTAGTGACTTGTCTAAAGCGTTTGATTGTGTGAGGTTTGATATTTTACTGGCCAAACTTGAATGTTACGGTGTAAAAGGACAGTGTTTGAGGGGGTTTGCATCTTACCTAAAAACACAGAAAGCAACGGTAATATCGATAAGATAAAAACAAGTTCAGAAAGGAAATTTGTTTTTATGGTGTTCCACAGGGACCTGTTCTCGGTCCTTTTTTTTTTTTTTTTTTTATATATATATATAAATCACCTCCTATTCCAGAGTAAAGAAAATATTGTAATGTATGCTGATGACACTGCGGTAATTGTAACCAGAAGCCCGATACTTGAAAGCAAGCGACTATGAAAATATTAAATGAGTAGTTTATAGCAAATGGGCTGAACTTAAACAAAGAAAATACAAGCTTAGTTCACTTGTACAAAACAAAAACAACAATTGATACAAACAAGTCGGATATGGAGACAACGGAAAGAGTAAAATAGCTAACATTGGACAAATCTTATAGAATATTCTACCTCAAGACTGAATAAAGCAATTTTAAACTTGTCGTTTCTGACCCACATAGTTAGCAGGAGAACTAAGTTGAAATTGTACTTTGCTTATTTTGAATCGATTTTGCGCTACGGAATAGTTGTGTGTGGACATCTAAATCACTGGGAAAAAATATTTAAAGCTCAAAAAATAAGAGTTATGATGGGCATGTCTTCAAGAGAATCTTGTAGAGGAACATTTAGAGAGCTTGATGTTCTTACATTTCCAGGATTGTACTTGTTGGAAGTGGTAAAACATGAACTGCTTACCAACAAAATAATGTATACCACGACCATGATACAAGGAATAAAAGTAAACTAAAAGTTCCTAAGCATAGACTAAGAAAATATGAAAGAAGCTCATTTTACAGTGGAACACAAATATATAATAAAATACCACAGGAGTACAAAAGCTTGGGGAATGCCAACTATATAGCTCTATCGAAAGTTGAGGCAGTTTCTCGTTGACCGAAGCTACTACTCAGTCTGGGATTATTTGCAAGACGAAGTCGTCTTGCTTTAGTACTAAATGGAACTAGACAAAGAAAGGAAATATGTATATGTCAACATTAGATAGTTGATAAATTAATTTATTTTTGGGTTAGAAAATTTGAGTTAAGCGTGACGAGACACCAGTTTGCAACAGATTTTCTGTAAATTCGCAAATGTAATTATGTGACGATAAACCATTATCATTTCAATTGATTTTAGCAAATTAATAACAGCTGTTTTGTAAATAAATAAACATGTTTATTCTGTATATTTGAAACTGTCCTATTGATGTATTGAGAGTTTAATCTTCAGCTGTTAAACAAAAATAAATTAAATAAACACGTTTGAAATAGGCTAAGTAACCATATACTATACTAGGGGACACCCCTGCACGCTTCGCGTGCCAACCCCGACGCTCGCAACGCTCGATAAACCTCGGCCTTCGGCCTCGGCATGTAACTATTCAATACAAAAATCGGTATATTAACTATATAACGTAAAATTACAATATTACATTTCGGTACAGTATCTCACTCACACTAATTGCTTTGCCACCTATTTAGCCTATTTCAAGAGTGTTCATTTCATTTATTTTTGTTTAACAGCTGAAGATTAAACTCATAGTAAAATATTAAATAGTATAATGTCAAACATTCAAAATAGACATGTTTATTTATTTACAAAACAGCTGTTATTAATTTACTAAAATCAACCCAATGTTAACCTTATGGACCAATCTTTTAAGGGTGCTTTATACCCCGTCGGAGTACTTTATCAAGATGAAAATACTTTAGTTGTCCTCTTTAAGTTCTAAAGAAACAGTGTACAAAATTTCAGCTCTCTACCTACAAGGGAAGTTGGAGAATTAGTGATGAGTGAGTCAATCAGTGAGGGCTTTGCCTTTTATATATATAGATAATAAATAGGTAGCAACGCAAGTACATAGTGTGATTGATATACTCTAAAAATTTAATATTGTCATTTCACTTTATACGGTTTATCTACTATTATTTGTAGTCAAAAGTCACATGCCGAGGCCGAAAGCCAAGTTGTATCGTGCCCGAGGGCACAAGCGTCGAGGTTGAAACGCGAAGCGTTCAGGGGTGTCCTCTTGTGCAAAAATAAGAGGAGGAGATAATAACAATAAGTGGAGATGGAACAGATTTAATGTGTAGCGTATTTATTATGAGACATAACGTTTCAAGCATGGAAATGCAGTCATGTAATAAAGCACGAATCTCTGTATCGTAGACTAACCCAAAGAATGCTCTTAATTTTTGTAGAGCAAACAATCTTATGAATTCGATATGAGCACAGCTGCCCGATAGTAGGGGCCTACGCCACCATACGGCAAGTCGGACCTTGAGCCGGAAACATGACTCGAGTAGGAAATAATCATTGTTCTGAAGGAATTTATTGCTAAGATAATCAAGATTAAGCAAAGTCAATATGTCTACTGAAAGTTAACCCCACCCAAGGTACACCCCAAAGACCGTAATGGAGTATACTTTTTCAATCCCTGTCTCATTCGAACTTTCTTGGCGACTAACCCCCATTTTTATGTGAGTAAGGAAAAGGTAATAAAACTTGTTTTTGAGAATTATATACTTAAAATATTCAATTGCAGAATTTATTTCGACATATGTATTTATTTCTCATTCAAAAAGCCATTTGTTGACTTCTCATTCAAGAAAATGGTTCCATAAATCTCCATGTTCTAATTAAATTAAAATAATTTACATAAATGAGGAAAAATAAAGGTTTCAGTAAAGATCTAAGAGGAATTCAATAACTTCTATCACTATCTGTGCTGAATAATAATGTTTTTATAAAATTAAAACTGAAACGTTCTTTTGTAATTGAACGTCATGAAATGAGCATGCAATCCCCTTCCTTTAGTTTTCATCATCATTTTTAAATATGATCATTTTGAAATATTCTATTCTATTTTATATAGTTTTATTCTGGAATCTCAGAATTTATATTTGATCATAACAATGAGTGGTATTTGATAATTTACTACCTTCCTTATGGTTATTACCGTTATTTGTAATATTCTAATTTAGAATAATTAATATTTGTTCAAAAATAAATTCCTATAACTTAAAATCAATTGCGATCCTTAGAATTATTAAAATACTAGCTGTTTTCCCATGCCTTGCTACGGGATTAACGTACAAACAGTTATGTTTTATTTTAGCTTAAATGTTAAATTTCAATAAGCAAATTTCAAAAGTGTTCATTTTATTTGTTTTTATCTAACAGCTGATGGTGTCAAATGAATAAAGTAATTACATTAAATTATCATTGAAACTTTAAAGGCCACTTGGATGGAGCCTGCGGCCTCGGCAGGACACCGCTATAGGTCTTATTGTGGATCTTGGCCTGCAGCCTGCGTGCCGACCCTGTCACTCGTTACGCTCTTGAGGGGAGTTTGACCTACGGCCTCAACTGGGAACTATGCAATTAGTTCCTTTTTGCAGCTTGGTGTGCGGCCTCGTGGAGAATCTCGGCCTTCAGCCTCGCCAAGACAAATTATGCTGCTCGGCCTGCTGTCTAGTGAGGAAGCTTAGCCTACGGTCTCGCCAGGAA
>JAQJVL010009556.1:0-15603 GCA_035578905.1 Stictocephala bisonia | reverse complement strand
ACCCAATAATTTTAATAATCAGAAAATGTTATTAACCACTTGTTCGTCAACTATAGAAAGTTCTCCTTAGCTAACAGGTTAAATAAAAGTTTGTTTTTATAAACCCTGGTAACCTAACGTTTATGGTTAATGCACCTCCAAATTTTCAGTTTTATATTTATTTTAATAATTGAAAACCTCTGCCTTCTTGACATAATATTTTTGCTGATATATTTCAGGTAAGCAGAATAAATTGATTGAACAATTTACCGTTACTGTACCTCATACTTGACAAGAATCATGTATTGTGAAAGTCTGCTCAACGGATTGTATTATCACTTTGTCATTCTGTAGTTAACTCAAAGAAAATAATGCCTAACCTGAAAAAAAAAAAAAAAAAAAAAAAAAAAAAACTATATCATAAGATCAATACTACTTACTTTGTATAGTTAAATCAATAAATTTATTACAACAAAGTACGGTTTCTACCTAAAAACACGCATTAAATTTATAGTTTAAATAAAACAAAATCTGCTAGTTTTGACTGTACAGACAAAATGTAGTATGAAATTTAAATACAACCTAACAATAAAGTCTGCTATTTTCAATAATGTACTTAAATAAAAGAAATAAAGATTCGATTTTAATATTTGTAATGTCTAATATTATTAGTAATTATTATGTTATTTAATAAATGAAAGATAGAGAATTGTTTCCTATATCCATTTTGTTATCTGGGTCGCCTAATGTCTGTAATATTTACTTGACTCTAGATTCATATTCACTTAAAATTTTATATCTCTTAAACTCTTAAATAATAGATCTGTCCTGGAGTGACATTAATGGCCTCTGGTGGTTTCTATGGCCAAAAGCCTGTGGTTTTATGATCCTATCCTACAACAGAATGGAGAAACTCTGAAGGACTATAAATCTCCTTCCACAATCTAATACTTTTGTGATGTCGAGGAATTCCAGTTGCAATATTTCTTAAGCCTGGCCTATTATACTAGCCCTAAAATATCATTTACTTAATAATATGTTTTCATCGGATTTTTTTAGAGGAAGAAGAGCCATATCATTTTACTCTTTATTAATCTCTGGAGTATTATTTATTCCTTATGTACAGTATATTTTCTGAATGTTTATTGTCGTTTTTACAACTTTACAATTCATCTGCTTAATTTTATTTTGGTTTATGTGGTGTCTATGACTATTACACATATTAAATAAGTAAAAATAATAGGCTTACTTTTTCTAATACGTTCTAAAATAACGATGACTTATGGTGTACTGCAGTGTTCGTCTAAGAACATTATTTAGAGGAAATAACAAATATTATACACTTTTTTATTTTAATTTCATTTTATACCTTTGAAATAAATGTTGTTTTTAAATAATATAATATATTTGAACTTTATAGTAAATTGATCATATTTTATGATAATACTTCCATTATATTAATTTAAATATTTAAAATGTTTTAATACATATGTTTTACTACGAGTACATAAATTATACTTTTAATAAATATTTATGTTGTTAGTAATTATAATGTTTGGAAATGACATCAGAACGGAACCTGAATTAGATTATAATTTTGTTTATAAAAAGTTATGCTTAGCCTAATAACTTAAAAATAAAAATGAAACCCATAAAAATACATACTGGCAAGAATCTATTAAATAATAAATAAGGTATTTTCATATCATCTTATTATTTTGTGGTGATGTATTGAAATTTGAGAAAAGTAACTGAACGTAAAATACAATAATTGGTAAATTAATTGCAGTGAATAATATTCTTATGGTAACTAAACCATATAAATCTTTTACAAACAAATGATTACAAAATAAATTAATTTGTTTAGTACCAAATATCAGGAAAGTAATTACATTTCAAAATGTGTCATTACTAAGTGAACTCCAAAATTTCATTATATGGCTAATTTGAATAAAAATCATTGGATATTGTCATCCTTCAACAATATAAATAAAGAGTAATATTCAATCCTTTGTTAAATATTGACATATTATTTCCAACTGAGGGCATTATTATTAAAACTGATTGAAACTTTTAGAGTGAAAAAAATTCGTGACTTGGTTTCAGATGATATCTAAAAGGTTCTATACTTAAGTTTAATTGTCTATCACTGTTACTAATCTAAACGCCTTTTTACTTACTTAATTAATATAAAACATTACAATATAAAGAAATACTTATTTTCAATGCTGGAATTCTTAATTTATATTCCTAGTTTACTTATATCTTGATCATGAACCATATTGTATCTTTAAATCCATCCATTTAATATTTACGTTTAATTGATTTGTTCCTTTTTAAAACATCTCAGATGTTGCTGTGTGATATAGACTTAGGACTGCGTTAAGTACGGTCAAGGTTTGGTTATTGTCAACCTGGATTGATATAAGTAGTCAAAAGATGCCGATATTGCCGTCAAGATTTAGGATTTCTGCGCCAAATCGATAACCAGCCCTCCCCCTTCCCCCTCTCCTCCCTCCCCCCTCACCCCTATAGCGTTGGAGGTGGCCGCCGCAATCAAAATCAATCAAAATCAAATCAAAGTCAATCAAAATCAAATCAAAACCCATTAAAAATCGATTAAGGTTAATAAAAATCAAATCAAAGTCAATCAAAATCAAAAGGCCCTCGACGATTGCCGGTTTCGAGGCCCTCACCTGTCGGATCCGACAGGTGGCTTCCCCACTCTCCGAAACAATCAATAACGCTTGGGTCCGGCAGGTGGCCGCCGCCATCAAAATCGATCAATATCAATCAAAATCAAATCAAAGTCAATCAAAATCAAATCAATGTCAATCAAAATCAAATCACAAACTGCTCCTTACACTGAATAAGTAAAAAACCAGTCTGGTGACATTGTAGGGACCGAACCCGTGCGAACTCGATCTGTGAGTAGATGTCAACCTACCGACATAATATTGATTACTTGCTTCAGCTCAGGAGAGCCACCTTGAAACATGTAAGTTCTCACTTCCTCGTTGTTCTGTAGACCCATTTTCTAGATATTATTAAAAGCAAAAGGTCTGTAAATTGGTTTAGTCATTACAAAAGTTGATTATTTTCTAGTATACTATATTTAATTCACCAAAATTTAATCCTTAAAAGCTTTAACTTATTGCTAAGTAAAACCATACGGAAAATAATAATGTATAAGCCATTAAAAAAAAAATTTATTAAGGAACCTTGTGGAAGATATGAAGTCTAGGCATATATAAAAAAGCTAAAATATTTAAAAGGATGATGTAAATTTTCTGCTAAACTGAATATTTCATCACATACCTAACTGTGGTTTAGCAAAACGTATTTTCTTATGTCATATTCTTTTGTCATGGACAAACAACTAGAGTAATAAGTTAACTTTTTTATCAAAGTTTGTTAAGATCATATACAATTTATTTAGAATCAAACACATGAAATAAAAAATAGACGTATGTTAATCTTCTCTTTTAATTTAGTAAAATCTGGCTGTATGATCTACACTGAATATTAAATTTAATGTTCTAACAATCATTTGTTGTTATACAGCAGAAATCGAAATTAAAAATAAACATTCTCATAATTTAAATATTCCAAAAATGTATATACCATATGATAAAAATGTATTTTAAAAATTGTCTACAGTCAAATAAGTTGTTTCATATGATGGTTCTACATGAAGTTTGTCTCGGGTGTTACGTGTAATATAGCAAAATACATAACACTTATTTTTACACAAGAAATCCACCAGTTTGATAGGAATTATCGTACTATATATCCTTGTCCAGGCTTTCTTGATTCTCCTTATATAACTCTAATTACAAGATTCTTAAAGCTCTTTCCATGCTTCTTATATCCAACAAAAGTGTAGCTAAACCAACAACGTTCGTACTAGGCTACTTCTTATATCCGTAATTACAAGACCACACAACGAAAACAATTGTATACGTGGGCATTGACCGGTAGAATGTTAGTTAAAAAGCCCCTGAAGGAACGTCAACCTCCTCTACCATCTCAGGGGTCACTACTTTTGAGGCTCACTCATATTAACGTTTATATTTATCTAAGTTTTGGAAATGTTGAGTGATGTACCTCGGGTCGAGGCTCCCAACAGGCCTAGGTCAAATAAACCTGTTGGTACGGAGACCCCATCTAGCAATAATAAACGTGTCTCACACTCTATGTTTGAAATTAAGTTAGCAATAAGCAAGACAGGTTAGGTGACGCAAGAGTTTGGTTCAAGTTGAGGAAAGTGATTGGAAGGTTACAAAATGCCACAGTTGATGCAATTGAAAAAATCAATCTTATCTATCATTTCAACCATTCATGGGTTACGGATCGTCAGGTCACTCCAGAGCCCACACAACCAGATACACGTACCGTACGAGGGCCCGGACTGCGACTCAAGGTCTTACGGGGATTAGCCCAGCCCCAAGCTGCAGGACTCCCTCAGGTCTTACACGTTTTAAAGCTGCCTTAGAGAACAGTCGGGCTTTTTTTATTAAATGTGGGCCGCCCTCACCTCGATGGTACGGTGATTGCACTCTGTACAAACACACATTGGGTTACGGACCGTCAGAGCCCACACACATCATGGAACTACAGATTACGAGAGCGTAGTATCACATATATAAACGACAGACTCATATTGAATTTCTTCAAGAACACACAACAATGTTATTAATTAGGAAACAGGTACTTACAACCCATCCAATTACGTCACACCAAACAGTCTGTGGATAAAATTGTAACATTCAGAGCTAGACACACGTTTGATATTACTAGGAAAACCTACATTTATTGTTTATAACAAATACTTTTCGAAAACAGACTATTTTCAAGCTAATGATTTACTATTTAAAACAAACTTTCTTTTTTTATTTTTTTATTTATGTTTTTTTTTTTACTATATGGTGCCATTGATAGTACATGTGTTGTAGTATGCAACTATTTGAAACAGTAACAGTTAAAACCCTATTAGGAGTCGTTAAATTTTAAAACTTAAGTCTATAAATGCTTCTTTCTACAATTGGAAGTTATTATAGTCTTTAATAATCCGCGCTCCTTTAAGTTCTTCTAATATTGTAATAATCTCACTGTCATGGTCAGTGTTTCCCGCCTTTTTTGAGGCAATCAACAAACGCAACCTGTCTACTAATTGATTAGGATCGTCCCAGCTCGAGTAATTAACCTTTGAAAATTTTAAAACATCCCTGTATACTTGTCTCCTTACTTCATCCATTTCATTTCCATCGTCTGAACTACTATCAAAGTAATCTTGCTCATTTGAACTATACGTCTCCCCACCCATATCTGCATCAAGTGAATTGTTTTCAATCTCATCCACGTGATACCCACCTAATTTTACAGGTAACCTATCTGGAGTTTTTGAACGTTTCCTAGGACGAGAAGTACTGTCTACTGGATTATTTACATACATTGTACTACTTCCCTCACTTATTGGTGTTAAAACGTTAATTAAAGGTTTAATAATGTTTTTATACTTAAGACCCCTGCTTCCTTTCACCATTCCATTATTAGGATTTATATAGGATTTTGTTTGCAGCAACATTTCCCTGTACAAATCCAAATCTCCATCTCTATAGTCTTTAATTGATGTTTTTATGGGTTTCCTCATAAACACTAACTCGAATAGATCAGATGACCCAGGATATACCTTACCGTCAATCAAGATGTTATTTCCTTCAAATTTAACTGACTGTGTACCCATTTTAAATTGTTCGCTTCCTTTATCGAAAGTGATTCCATAAGTATGGTCAGCTGCACCATTCAAGTTTTTTATACTAAACTGTAACCATGACATTAGATCCCTCCCAACTTCACTATGTGTATCGTTACCTTGAATTGAGAACATTTTTAAGGATTGAACTTTCTCAGCTACAGTGGAAGCCAAAGCTGATACGAGATCTTGTTCATTCGAATTCATGTTTAAAAATGATAAAGAATTTAGAAAACAACTCTATTTATAGTCTGGGTTGGGCTAACTCGGTTTATAGCAACACAGGTGAACCTAGGTTAACCTTACGTGGGTTAATAAAATCTGGGTTAACAAAATCCGAGTTAACACAACGTGGGTTAATAAAATCTGGGTTAACAAAATCTGAGTTAATACAACGTGGATCAATCATATAACGCCGCAATACCTTCAATGATACTGCATACGCAGTGTTATTTTCTTCCATTTAAGATTGTAGATACGTCTTTTAAAGTTTAACATTCTTTAGACGTAAATGTCTCATCTATTTTTCTCCTCTTTATAATTGGTTGTCCATCTTTGCTCTCTTCCCGTTCACGTTTAATTCTATAGTGTCCATAAGCCAGTGTGTTTACTCCATCGTTTAATATGTACCGCTTATCATCGTAAGGTGAAAGTGACAATTTTGAAATATTCTGAGTATACAGTTGGTGACGGTCACTTCTAATGTTTAAAGCAGATGTTGTTTTTAAGACGTGATGAAAAAGACATTGTTTATATTGCTCATGTTTTAATTCTTTCTTTATCACCACTCTAGGCACACCTTTAGCGACTCGCTTTGACATCATTTCCTCCATATTCTCGTCTGAGGCTTCTTTGAAGTCCTCCTCCTTTGATTTAAGAACAGAGTAACATTTAGCTCTAAGGCCAACGATCTCTACTGGTGGTTTTCCATTCATTTCATCTTTAAATTTTCCTAGTTTCTTTTTGTTGTTAACACTGTAGCATGGATGTTCCTCAGGATAATCTGATGTATCAAATAGGTCAATATCATTTCTCATATCTTCGTAGATGTTTGCTGTTGTAATATGATAAAACAGACTGTCAGTATCTGTCATGCATAATTTTACGTTTGCACCATATTTCTTGACTGTCCAATTATAATGGAAATCATACATTGTGAGTTTACTGATGTCCAGTACAGTTAGGCCTACGTAAATTGGCTTGTTTAGCAATATACTTTGTTTCTTTAAGGTCAATCCGACAAGGTCTTCATTGTAAGCAAAGACATTTGTTAATCTGGGACTTGCAGTCCACTTTAGCAATTGCTTTTCATTATTTACAAGTTTAAAGTCTATCCGAGATCTTACATTTTCCAAACTCTTCCCATAAGTCGCATTATTCATTAGTTTGAAAAAGTCCCTTTTAAAATTATTTTTGGCGCATTTTCTTTTTTCTGTATTAAAGTTGATGAAAGGTGCAAGCCATGTACTCTGTTTAAATGCAAGAATCCTATGTACTTTCTTTAGTTGAAGACCTAAGTCAAGGTACAGCTTGAGGTTTCTGTAATGTAAAATGTATTTCTCCTTATCATCCAGTTTATGTACTTTAGCTGGCTTATATTTGAGTTCATGAAGCAAGTCCTTACAGTAGGGGGAAAGCATGTCGTCTGTGACTACTTTTCGTTCGGGGGCCAATGGAAAGTCAGAATGGAGATCATGTAGGTGTTGAGGATAGTGGAGATCCACTTCTAAAATATATCCCATATCTGCATTATCTGGTATATCTCTAATATTTAATTTATCAATTTCTTCTCGTTGTAACCACTTGAATTCAGAATGAGGGAGTGGCTCACTTAAGGCCTTTCCATAAAGATTGTTTGAATCAAGATAAATGAGGTAATTAGTCGGTTTTGATGAGTCAAAGTCATGTAGGTAAGGGTTGTTTGCTTTGGCGAATCTATGTGGAATCATTGCAACACCACCTCTAACACCATTCTCAATAAATAGATGCTGATTTATATCTGTTAACAATTCAAGGCTTACATTCGTCATCTTTAACATTGAGTTCCATGCGAGACCAGGAGCAGAATACACATTACAGGGATCAATTTCATAATATTGGAGGCTCATGTTTCGGAAATTTTCAAAAACATCAGCCAATAACAACACATCAGTCATGAGATACAGATCATGGTAATCTTTCATAGTTGTCATATTGAAGGTATTCCATACGGTCTGTGCATGTGCATAGTCTTCATCACTAATTGATGTTTGAGTTAAGACATTATAAAATGCTTCTTTCGAAGGAAGTTGTGTCTCTGAAAGTTTGGATGTCTCAGTCAACCAGTTGTATGGAAATACACCTTTGCGGATCAGAAGATGTTGATTAGATTCAATGCATTGATGGAGAATTGGAAATTTAGTTGAGCCTTCTGGAGCAAGGTTACTAACAAGAGTGTCAAGTGAAGCATTCAGAAATTGAAGGGAGTCAAGAAAACGAAGAGACTCTAGTGTTACGGATATATAACGCTCGCTAGTAGTTGCGATGCAAGATATCTTTTCCTTTTTAAATTTACCAAAGCCTTGGATTAAGTGATGGCAATCGTAACCTCTCAGGTTGTGAAAAAATACAGGGATATGCTGAGGGACTTTATATTGCAAATTGCAATCATTGTGAGCAGCTCCAATATATTTTCCATTAATGTGGTTGTGGTTTCTAACCTTATCTTCCCCAAGTGGTTGCTTACATAAATGACAGTCAGTAGCATTTTCAAAGTTTTCATTGTCCTCATATGTCATCACCATCGGTACGTTATTTTTCAGTATTGGTACCAAAATGCTGGCTTCTTCGATCAGTTTGTTGAGGAACGTATCAATGACGTTAGGACCTGTATACACTACTGGTGGTTTTATAGCTTTTCCATCATTGTCAATAATGACGTAGCAAAAGCCTGATGGAATGTGCTTTGATACGTTTGTGGTGTGGGATGTTCCTGGATCGTTCAAAGATGTGTCTATAGGCACAATGTAGGATTCAAAATCACAATAGATGGTGAATGGGACTTTATGACATAGCGTGTAGTTTGAAAAGTACATCAACTTGTCATTCTCATTGGGCAGTTTGGTCTTTTGAAGACCATGAGGAGTGCATAAGGGTTCATGCTCAGTTAACAGTTCATTTGATGAAAAGCGGTGGAGGCAATAATTACAGTAATAAGTCATATGCCCATGTTTTGTCAGATGTGAGAGAAGGCGGGACATGTTGGTAATCAAACAATAGTGTTGTTTACCTTCTGTATTTGATAGGAGTAAAAGATTAACATGTGTCTCCCTATTTTTTTCCTATGTTATTCTAGTTGGATATAGCTCACCATTTTCATAAGCAAAGATATTGATGGAAATTGTTTGGTTGAGCTTCTCAAACTTATCGATTTGTGTTAGATCAAAGACTGGATAATTGATACCTGTCATATTAATTTCATGCTCAAATTGTTTGAAATAATTTACTCTGTTGTTTTAATGTATATCTGGATGAATTTGTGCCAAGACTGACCACATAAAACATTTTTGATCATTATTCTTAATATTCAAAACTCCTTTGCTAGTTTGTGCAAGACTTTTAGGTGTTGGTATGTATGTTGATCTACAGATTTCCCCAGGAGTACAGTTTGGTACGTGTTTTTGTAACAATTCTTCAGTTGGGAATGACTGAATACAATAGCTGCAAAAATGTACTTTCTTGTGATATTTGGTTGGACGTGGTAAAATCTTGGAAAGGTCAGATATCAAGCAGTAGTGTGTGTTCTCTTCTTCATTCAATATTAACAAGTTAATGTGTTTACGATTTTTCAGTGTAGTCCCTCTTATCATATGTATTTCCTCGTCTTCGTACCCAAAAACATTTATAGACAGAGATGGATTATTTTCTTCAAAAAGATCTAAATCTGTAATCTTAACTGGGTATTCAATACCTGACATATTGATTTCCTGCTCAAAATGTTTGTAGTACTGCACTCTGTAATGTTTACTCCCGTCATGTCCGTGTAGTGCGCACAAAACAGACCAAAGAAAACATTTATTGTCTGTGTTTTTAATATTAATTATTCCTTTAGTAACTGCCAAACTTTTAGGGGTGGGTATGTAAGAAGCTGCTACAAGGGGTTTGTATTTTACCATACATAAGTCTATCTGTTCAACATTGTTTAGTTGCCAACCACTTCCGTCTCTGATATACTTTGTCATACTCTCCAGTATCTTATCAAGGGCTTCCATAAATTGCTTATCTAGATCATCAGATGACAACAAAGCCCTAGTTTTACCGTGGAAGGTAGGTGATGAGTAAATTTCAGAATTGTTTATAGTTTTGAAAAAGATTACACGAACAGCAATGTACCATTTAAGGCTTCTCATTTTACCCAATTGGGACCTAATTTCATCGAGAATATTATTTTTCTTATCAGTTAGAGCACTCAAAACATCATTGTAATCGGTGGAATACTTTTTGCATACTTTTTTGTATGATACATTTAAAAGATTACCATTTAGAGCACTGGTGGTAGTCATCTTAATAGACCTTATGTAATGCTGACACAAAGACAGTAAAAAATACAAATGATATTTTTAAAAGGTGTTCTATATATATATACTCTCTTAAAGTACGTTTAAGAGAACAGTAGCTTTGGAAAGTTACTACGTTAATTAAGTAAACACTTAACAATCACAAGTTAATTTTTAACTAATGTCACTTTGACAGTCAAATAAAGACTAAGATTTTTTTCTAAGTAATGTATATAAGTAATCTTGTGAAAAACCGTAAAGAGAACGGTACCTTGATGAAAGGTAGAACGTTAACCAAGTAAATTTTCTACTACTAATAGAAAATTCCCAATATCGTATCACTTTGACAGTCAAACAAAGACTAAGGTTTTTTTCTAAGTAATGTATATAAGTAATCTTGTGAAAAATCGTAAAGAGAACGGTACCTTGATGAAAAGTAAAACGTTAACCGAGTAAATTCTCTACTACTAATGGAAAATTCCCGATATCCTATCACTTTGACAGTCAAACAAAGACTAAGGTTTTTTTTCTAAGTACTGTATATAAGTAATCTTGTGAAAAACCGTAAAGAGAACGGTACCTTGATGAAAGGTATAACGTTAACCAAGTAAATTTTCTACTACTAATGGAAAATTCCCAATATCGTATCACTTTGACAGTCAAACAAAGACTAAGGTTTTTTTCTAAGTACTGTATATAAGTAATCTTGTGAAAAACCGTAAAGAGAACGGTACCTTGATGAAAAGTCTTAATTTGTAACAATATGCTATCACCTAATCGTTATGTTAATAGATTAGATAACAATTATTATTATTATGAAAATAGTTGACACGAACCTCTAAAAGCGAAAATAAACTGTCGGCTAATAACACAAATATGACTATTGAAATATACAAGAGTGCAATATAACAAAACAAGTTAAGCCGGTTAAATGTTAAATCAATTTATACCTGACTCTAACATATAGTTATAAAATACTGGTAAGAAAACGCACAAGAACAGTGGTAATGATTTATAATACACAACTCGAAATGATTTATAATATATATTTCGAAATAAACTCGTTGAAACTAAAAAGTATCAAAATTAAATCAGATTGTTAGAAGCAATTAAAAACTTTGACAAAATATTTTGTGTTAATTAAAGTAAACCATGTATGTGTTAATAATGGCTTATCTATAACAGTTATAAGGAAAACTTTATTAATTTAATACCAAAAACAAAATGTATGTAAATACAATTGAAACGTAACATAGTAACTATAAAGACAGAAATAATATTTACTTAGAAAAGTTATGTAAAGTATTGTAAAAGTACAACAAAATACCGTAGACTCACGACAATGTATATGCGATAATTTACTTTAATCAATTATTCAATATAGTACTTACCACCTGAATGTCTGAACAAAACAGGAAGAGTTTCCGGTGTGAGCCCTTTATATAGTAATTGGATGGAACACTAACGACCACACCGGTTGGATTATTTATGACATGCGATCGGCTGGAGCGAGCGCGTGTCCTAGGTTTGGTGAGAAGTTAAGTCGGCAGTGTCTACATGCAGTAATGTTGGCGGAAGTTGTACATCTGTCTGCCAGCTGTACATATGTCTGATGGGGGAATCTCCCTACTTTAGTTCTTTTTTTGTTTACACAGTTATTAGCACTTTCAATTTGGACGGTAAAAGTTACGTTTTATTTGTCTTTTAATGCTCTATCTATTTTACACAGCCATATCTTTTACGAACATGTCAGAACCGACATAACTCTTCTCTATCTTTGACTAAGGTAATTTGCTGCTATGTTTATTTTTATTTTCGAACCATCATATAAAACAACTTATTTGACTGTAGACAATTTTTAAAATACATTTTTATCATATGGTATATACATTTTTGGAATATTTAAATTATGAGAATGTTTATTTTTAATTTCGATTTCTGCTGTATAACAACAAATGATTGTTAGAACATTAAATTTAATATTCAGTGTAGATCATACAGCCAGATTTTACTAAATTAAAAGAGAAGATTAACATACGTCTATTTTTTATTTCATGTGTTTGATTCTAAATAAATTGTATATGATCTTAACAAACTTTGATAAAAAAGTTAACTTATTACTCTAGTTGTTTGTCCATGACAAAAGAATATGACATAAGAAAATACGTTTTGCTAAACCACAGTTAGGTATGTGATGAAATATTCAGTTTAGCAGAAAATTTACATCATCCTTTTAAATATTTTAGCTTTTTTATATATGCCTAGACTTCATATCTTCCACAAGGTTCCTTAATAAATTTTTTTTTTAATGGCTTATACATTATTATTTTCCGTATGGTTTTACTTAGCAATAAGTTAAAGCTTTTAAGGATTAAATTTTGGTGAATTAAATATAGTATACTAGAAAATAATCAACTTTTGTAATGACTAAACCAATTTACAGACCTTTTGCTTTTAATAATATCTAGAAAATGGGTCTACAGAACAACGGGGAAGTGAGAACTTACATGTTTCAAGGTGGCTCTCCTGAGCTGAAGCAAGTAATCAATATTATGTCGGTAGGTTGACGTCTACTCACAGATCGAGTTCGCACGGGTTCGGTCCCTACAATGTCACCAGACTGGTTTTTTACTTATTCAGTGTAAGGAGCAGTTTGTGATTTGATTTTGATTGACATTGATTTGATTTTGATTGACTTTGATTTGATTTTGATTGATATTGATCGATTTTGATGGCGGCGGCCACCTGCCGGACCCAAGCGTTATTGATTGTTTCGGAGAGTGGGGAAGCCACCTGTCAGATCCGACAGGTGAGGGCCTCGAAACCGGCAATCGTCGAGGGCCTTTTGATTTTGATTGACTTTGATTTGATTTTGATTAACCTTAATCGATTTTTAATGGGTTTTGATTTGATTTTGATTGACTTTGATTTGATTTTGATTGATTTTGATTGCGGCGGCCACCTCCAACGCTATAGGGGTGAGGGGGGGAGGGGAGAGGGGGAAGGGGGGAGGGCTGGTTATCGATTTGGCGCAGAAATCCTAAATCTTGACGGCAATATCGGCATCTTTTGACTACTGATATATCACCTATTGTCAACCTGGATTGATATATCACCTACTGTCAACCTGGATTGATAGTTCACCTATTGTAACCTAGATTGATACATCACATATTGTCAACCTGGATTGATATATCACCTATTGTCAACCTGGATTGATAGTTCACCTATTGTAACCTAGATTGATACATCACATATTGTCAACCTGGATTGATATATCACCTATTGTCAACCTGGATTGATACATCACATATTGTCAACCTGGATTGATATATCACCTACTGTCAACCTGGATTGATAGTTCACCTATTGTAACCTAGATTGATACATCACATATTGTCAACCTGGATTGATAGTTCACCTATTGTAACCTAGATTGATACATCACATATTGTCAACCTGGATTGATATATCACCTATTGTCAACCTGGATTGATACATCACATATTGTCAACCTGGATTGATATATCACCTACTGTCAACCTGGATTGATAGTTCACCTATTGTAACCTAGATTGATACATCACATATTGTCAACCTGGATTGATATATCACCTATTGTCAACCTGGATTGATATATCACCTATTGTCAACCTGGATTGATATATCACCTATTGTCAACCTGGATTGATATATCACCTATTGTCAACCTGGATTGATAGTTCACCTATTGTAACCTAGATTGATACATCATATATTGTCAACCTGGATTGATATATCACCTATTGTCAACCTGGATTGATATATCACCTATTGTCAACCTGGATTGATAGTTCACCTATTGTAACCTAGATTGATACATCACATATTGTCAACCTGGATTGATATATCACCTATTGTCAACCTGGATTGATATATCACCTATTGTCAACCTGGATTGATAGTTCACCTATTGTAACCTAGATTGATACATCACATATTGTCAACCTGGATTGATGTATCACCTATTGTCAACCTGGATTGATATATCACCTATTGTCAACCTGAACTAATATATTACCTATTGTCAATCTGTATTGATATATGAACTATTGTCAACCTGGATTGATATTTAACCTACTGTCAACCAGGATTGATAGTTCACCTATTGTCAACCTGAATTGATATATCACCTATTGTCAACCTGGATTGATATTTCACTTATTGTCAACATGGATTGATGGTTCACTTATTGTCAACCTGGATTGATAGTTCACCTTTTGTCAACCTGGATTGATATATCTCCTACTGTCAACCTATCCAGGATATATCACCTTTTGTCAACCTGGATTGATATATCTCCTACTGTCAACCTATCCAGGATATATCACTTATTGTCAACCTGGATTGATAGTTCACCTATTGTCAACCTGGATTGATATATCCCTATTGTCAACCTGGATTGGTAGTTACTAATACACTCGCGAATAAGTAATCTAAAACATGAAAAGCACCAACATTATATCGTCATTTATAACCAAAACTAACTGATACATTAAAAATAATACTGGTTTAAGCTACCTCCTTCTGTCGTAACAGTTCTTAAATTACATTACTGGTATGTACATTTCAAAGTATATAAACTTCATCATCAGGCTTCCAAAACGTCACTGTTTGAAACATTAAACACTAAAATAACGTAAATTCAAATATTTAAGCACTTTAAAACACGAGTACATACAATACAGGAGTTGGTGTCTATCGCCAGCTGGAAAATGTATTTTATGTATTAGTGTTTTAAAGTGTTTAAATGTTTCGTAATTTTAGTATTTCATGTTTTAAACAGTGACGTTTTTGGAAGCCTGATGATGAAGCATTTCAATTACATTACATACTTTGAAATGGACATATCGGTAATGTGATTGAAGAACTGTTACGACAGAAAAATGTAACTTAAACCAGTATTATTTCTATAACATAACACTTCTGGAGGCTAATAACACAACATTTTACATTTAGTTTAGTACATCACAATATAATATACACAATGAATTTAAAGCCAAAGCATAAATTTAATAAATAGAAAAAAATTGAATTGTTTAAATGCAAGAAAACTTTTTAAATGCCTTTGTTATGTTAAAGTACATTACAAATTTATTTTAACAAGACACTGATTATTTTACAATCAAATAGAAATGTATTAGTAACAGGTTTATCTACTTAGCACAGACAAAAATATATCTTGGCTATATTTTATGTAGTTTCATCTAATAAACGAAAAAATCCCCATAACCTTGAAATACCTTTATGGATTTTTGTTGAAATATACTTTTTGAACCTGAACCCCTTCAATGT
>JAQJVL010009555.1:0-15609 GCA_035578905.1 Stictocephala bisonia | reverse complement strand
AAAGGGTTAACAATCTTGAGTTTCCTTGTTATGAGAGTTTAATGTCAATAATGGAAATTCTTATTTTATAGATATGACACTATCTTGTGAGTAAAGTATGTAGATAGGAAATAGTAGTAAATAGGAAATAGATTTTTATTTAAAATGCTTGTAAAAAAGCCCTCATAAATTTACTTCTGTTTATTATGTCATACTTACACAGAACCTACTCTTAACACATTCGCTGCTGAAAAAATATGATAAAAACATGTCAGAAACTAAAATAATATTTTGTAATAAAACAATACCTTATATAGTCAGGAAACAGGGTTGATACACCAAATCCAGTTTATGGACTCAATTCTGGTAGATCGGGGCTTCCGAAGTGATCGTCCGCCGGCGGTGGAGCCGCACATCGCAACGAAACCCATGCGCGCCGCGAGACGCTGCCGCAATTAGTCGCGGCAGGTCGCATTCCTGAAGTTGAAATACGCCATACAGGAGTATCATTTCCGATATCAGAATCATCAGATTCATAAGAATCAGAGTCATCTGAAGCATTTCCCATTATCTGATGTTGGATTGGGTCATCAACTTCACCATCACTGTCGGCAGGACAAAGTCAGGAGCCGAAGATGGCCCAGGAGTTGGTTGAAACATTGCAGAAAAGAATAAAACGCACTATACAAATATATTTACAATATAACACAAATCACAATACAATATAACACAACACGATACTAATGTTTCACTATTATACACAAAAATAAAATGGTAAAACTCCGATGCAAGCCAACTGGCTCAAAATGGCGCGATCCACGAACGGCGAACACCGAAACGTGACGCGAGACACAGGCAACAATGCAGCGCAAATCCGACCGTTATACGGCAAGTGGCTAGACCACACTGAATTCCACAAACAAGCATTGCTTCGTCAACCGCCGGCAACAGTTCCGCTGCGCGCGCAGGCACGCTAACCCCCGCCTACTGGCTCAAAATGGCGCGATCCACGAACGAAGAACAAGGAAATGTGACGCGAGAAACAGGCTATAATGCGGCGCAAATCCGACCCTTCTAAGCCAAAGGGCTAGACAACACTGAAGCGTACAAGCCGGTATTGATCTGTCCACCGCCTGCGACCTATCCGCTGCTCGCGCAAGCACTGCTATCACCCGCGGGCGTGTGACCCGCACTCAATGTGTTAAAGCTCTTTTAATAAAAGAGTGATCTTTTTCATTTTAATATAAGCTGTTGTCTTTAAAAAAATCAGTAACTGCTAAATAACGCATGCAATGTCAGTTTCTCCTTCAATTAAAAAAAACTAACATCCACTGCATTTGTCTATCATTCAATTGCACTTACAGAAAGGTAAAAGAAATCAAGCAAACAAACAAAAAAAGAAGACCTCAGCGAAATTAAAAAAAATATGTATACTACTCATGTACAATTACAATGTGAAAACTAAATTACCAAGTTCACAATAAAAGTCATTAAAGAACATATTAGAAACATATACAGCAGACTCCCGATTATCCACGAGTGGATTAACCACGTTGAGGATCAACCACGATCGTGAAAAAAAAAATTAAAGCACATAATAGTACATAGTTTATACAACGATGTTATTATGATAGAAATGATGATAATAATTTAATTTATATTTAAAATTTAACTTATAATTAAAGATTGATAATGATCATTATATGATCGAAATGTCTCTTGATATGTAATATATGATATATATAAAATTTGAAATTATTATCAATCAAATTATTATGATTTTTTCCGCTCTTCAACGTTATTTTTTTTAACATGTAGGGTAGTTGTTTAGAATGTACTTTGCCTGCCACTAACGAGTCACGTAAGGCGTGGCAGTGGCATGCTCTATTGTTTTGAGTTCACTGACGTCTGCCACTGTGAGTCAGTTGTGTACAGTAGTCAGTTCAGTGTGGAAGTGCTTATCGACTGATTTATAAGATGGATAAACGGATAATCCATAGAGGGGGAACAAGACACAGTGTGTGATATTATGGTGTTACGAAAAATTCATGCAAGCATTATAAGAAAAGAATGTAGCGCTAAGAATAAAAAATCTATAAAAGACTTCTTTCCAACCCAACAATAAAAGTGTTTGTTTTACTTTCATTAAAATGTTGTTATGTGATTCAAGTGATACTAATTAAATGTCAATATGTACTGTACAAGTGTATTGTAATTGTTTATTTTTAAACCTAAACTCATAGTAAGGCTCAGTTTTATTTCAGAATTGATTTTAGTTATTGCCAGGCAATTTTAGGCTATTTCTGGATTATCCACGATTTTGATTATCCACGAAGAGTCAGCCACTCATTATCGTGGATAATCGGGAGTCTACTGTATGTATATATATATATTAATCTTAAGCACCCGACTTGAATCTGTAATTTCATTTTATCATTCATGTTTATTTTTAATGAGACTCTTTATCTTTTATCAGCGAAACAAATAACTCTTCCTTATCTTAATATTTTTTTCCTGCACAAAACATATTTTCTTTGATTGAATATGCTTGAAAAGAAATAAATGTTTCATATCTCAATTAAGCTTTGACTTCTATCAAGGCAAATGGATATATTCTCTAATATTTTATGATGCATTTTCTCAATGTGTAATACATAAAATGTCCGATAAATTACAGAATATTTTTAATGTGTAGTATTTGTTTCAAAAACAATTTTTCTCCATATTTGCAGAAAAGAAAGTCATAACAACGGCTAGTACAGAACAAAGTTACTTTCCTGAAGTAAGAGAACGATTCTATCTGACCCAGAAGCCTTATAAGATTGGAATTTGATTCTTGTCTATCTCGGCTTCTTCTGTATGAATATTTTACTTTGCTTATTGGCTTTTGCCTCCAGGTCTTCCCTTTTCCATGTCTCCTTTTCATTAGCAGATTTGGTCTTCAGCAACGGGTGCAATAAAGTAACATAGAATAATCGACACAGATTAACAAAACAAATCTTTGATCGATCTAGAACAACCAATTCTGGTTTTTTTTTTTCGTTTGAGGTGGCTTAACTTACTCAGGAAAGAGAGAAGTGTGGTGCTACCTTATTTACTGGATGCGTGGAGCGTTCTTGATAGTAGCAGGACTTGATTAGGCAAGATCATCCTTCTAGAGCTATAATGACTAGGGAGAAATGCTAATATGAACAAAATTCAAAGACATGTGGCTGAATATATAGATACACTTTAAGAGATTAAAGCACATGTAAGTAAATGTTCATAGCAGGCATTGAGGTAGTCTGTAGTGGAGTGGACAAAATTCCCGACAACCAAGGTTTAGTAGGGGCAAGAAGTCGTCGGCCAATCAGCTGATTCCAGGCGGGCAGCTCAAAATAATATTAGCAACACATAGGAAGACAATTTTGAAAGGATATTTTTAACCGCATTTAACTTTACAAAAACTTGTAATTATATTTACTATTTTCAATTTGGCCCTAACAATTGGCATGTAATGTTGCAACAGGTGGTTTGTAAGGGACTCTTAGAACCAGTGAAAGTAGAGCCTGGAGGCTGCATAGTTGTCCCTACAGCGTCACCCCAGTCACGCAGCCAGGTCATGCAAGCTGGCCTACCTGTTCCGGCCTATGAGGCATCACTGGTAAGATACTTAGTTATTTGATTTTATGTTATGTCTTAACAATTTAAAGGTAGTTTGTACCAAAATTTACTCATAATATTACACATAATATGACCGTTAAGAATGATTTTATACTCATAAACAAACCAATCCTGATAATTCATTGAAGGTCAGGCGATCTTTTGTTATTACCAAATCATTAATTTAACCTGAATATAATCCATCACACAAGAATAAACTAATTTTTAGTGTACCGAAAAATTCATCTGGTGGTTGAAGAAAGGCCAAGAGTTTTGGATTGTCATCTTTGTTTTTTCACTTGGCAGGGGAAAACGGTTCACTGACTGTCAATAAAAGTAAGTTATAATCAAGAAAAAGATTAGGGATGGACAGGTCTCAAAATTTTAGGAATTTTCTGAGAAATTATAATTCCTGTCCTGTGTGAAGGAAATCTTTTTACAGTTGAGAATTCCATTCGGGAGTTTTATTTCAATTGTTTGTAAGATGAAACCAACTAAATATATAGTTTGATCTCATTAACGTGGTGTTAAACGATATTCATGGCCAATTTAGGATTTTTCAATAAATATAAATTAAAGTGAAAGGATACCAAATATGATAGACTTGTCTCGATTAGCGTGGAATGTAATTTATTGCTTATGTTGTGGCAGTGAAGTTACAAAGTGACAGTTCGGGGCGAGCGTAGATGTGACGTTCTCAGGGCCCGTCATTTGACAAGTGAGCGAGATATCCGGATCACGATGTTCAATGAGATCTGTTAAGGTTGAAACCATTACCGACACCGAGATCCGATGATCCAACCAAACAAATCTGGTTCAGGACAGAACCGCTGACCAAAACCCAAATGAGACTGAACGAAGATTGAATGAGCTTATATTCTAATGTTCGTTTAAATTTTATCGTTTAATCAAACTGCTCTTGTGAACAGGTCATTTTACTGTCCAGAACCGATTGATCCGGAATAAGTACTACTGTACTTATTGCAATAAAAGCAGATTTTTAAAATCACCACTATCTACTGGTGATTTGTTTCAACTAAGTACTCAAACGACTCATTGGCCTAATATTAGCTCAGATATTAATTACATCTATGTGTACTGAAGAGAGGGATGAAGAGAGATAGAGGGAGACCGCTGGCGCTACCTGTGATGGCAGAACAAAAACTAATTTCACCGAACAGAAAACCCGAACTCACGAGACCCAGTCAGCCAAGAACCAAACTTCCCTTCCCATGGCAAAAGTCCATCTCGTTCATGTTGTACATACAATGAACCGTTCAGCTCGTGTCGGAACAGAAATTATCGTATATTTACCGTAGGGGTGTACGAGTAGTGATTTTTGAGTTCGAGCCGAGTCGAGTAGTTGGCATTTTTTCGAGTATCGAGTATTTTCGAGCGAGTATTTAGAGAAAGATTTCCTGTTCACCCAAGACAGCCGTAAAAGGCAGACACCATCCTAAGCCTATGTTAAGTTTTGCCAGATTCGTAAAAATGTACATCTAAACAACATAATAATTTTGATTTGTTTTTTGTAACTGTAATGTTTGATAAATAAAACTTTTTACTTCCTGCCTTAGTACATATTTATGTAACATTGTTTTGTTTAACCTATTTCCTTCATGACTAATATGATGCGAGAAAGTATATTATTAATTTAAACAATGTGGATTATGAAGATTTCATCTGTTCACTCATCACAGATCAGATTTTCTATGCAAGCCAATTATACAGTTTCACAGCCGGCCTATATGTTTATCTGGTGGTTCCGTTCAAAATATACTGCGAAAATGTACAGTAGTTAAGCTTGTCTAACTGATTCTAGAATTCAGACGTCATCGCCAAATACAGTCAGTTGCTCTCAGAACTGACTCCTCTCAACACAAAAATGATGGTGTACATGCTATGAAAAGTGGATCTGTGGAAATTTAATTCAATAATAACAAGGTTACAATTAACCGGAAATAAGCTGTAAATTATATAATCAAATTTGAAAATCTAGATGACTAAGTAGTTCAATCGATTGATAATAACTAATCAGGTTTACTAAAAATAAATTTTAAAGCCGCTTAGGGTGAATTAGTTTTTTAATTATGATCGGTAATGAAATGTGTGCAACTTGAAACTACTTTGATACATGAGTCTTTACTGAACAAAGATAAATAATTACTGTGTATCATGTTTTACCACCTTTTACACTCCAACTGTGCTATTATCTAACCTAGTCAGGAAACCGTTCAACAATTTGACAGAAAAAATATCGTATGCGCAAATTTACATACAGTTTTGGCGATCTAAGGTGTTTACGGAATAAAAATTAATATATGTTCGCCACGGATATCTATTTTTTGTTCGACGAATAATAAATCAATAATGTTATGTTACACGCTGCTAGAACGCCATTACCATATTTTATATGATATGATACTGTATTTTTTCCCCAAAATTTGTTTGGACATTTCTTAGTTCTTGGGCCCCGGGGAAAAATTTTAATTTTAACCAAAAAGGGATTTCGGCCCTAAGAAAAAGAGGGATTTCGAAAAGAGGGGAAAATTTCAGCTTGGGATGTAAAGTGAACGTATGGGTTTTTGAATTGAGGGTTTTTTTGTTGAAGAAAAAAAATGGCAAACCCCGGGCAGCCATTAATTTGGCGGCCAATTTTTTGTTTTGCGGACTTCTCCCCTTTTTAGTTAAAAAAAAATAAAGCCTTTTTTTAACACGTTTTTTTGTTAGGTTAAAATTGACTAATGAATTTGGCCCAAAAAACATGTGTTGTTTCTTTCCCCAGCCGTTTTTCTCTTGAATTTTTGACAGAAAAAAAAATAACCTTTCCGTTAAAACTAATGACTAGTTTTTTTGTGTGTCTTTTTTTCTCCCAAATCGTTTTCAAATTCCTTTTTCTAAAATTTATAATTAGGGGTTTTTGGGGAAAAAATAAATACAAGGAAGGTACCCGTTTTCTTATCTTTAAAATGTTTACTCTTTTAAAGTAAATTTTTTACAGACAACCCTCTTACCGAACTTAATGTGTTGAAATGAAGGGGTGGTAAAAACCGGTTTAAAAAAAGAATTAATTCTTTATTTTCAAAAAGTTAAAATTTTAAAAAGTCGATGTTGGATTGGTACATAATACAAAAAGAAAATTGTCCAAAATTTGTATTTTTATTAAATGAGAAGTTTTTAGCTTTTAAAAAGGAATAAAAAGTTTTTTCAGGGGCGTTTTAAAAAATTTATTTATTTTTAAACAAAAATAAGAAGGGGAAAAAAAACAAAAATATCCCTTTTGTTTTTTTTAAAAATTTTTTTCAAAGTTGGGGTTAAATAATCTGAAAAAAAATTGGGTTTAAGGAACCCCAAAAATTCCTTTTTCCACAAATAGGACTTTAGCCCCCTGGGCGGGAAAACAAATTTTTCCCATTAACAAACAAAAAATTAGGGTTTTGGGTTTTTTTAGCCTCGCCTGAAAAAAGGGCGCCAAAAAACTTCTTTTAGGTTCTTTTCGGCACTTTTTTTTTTTCAGTTAAACTGTTGGAAAAGTATTTTAAATTGAAAAATTTAAAATTTATTTGTTGGTAACTTAAATTTTTTTTTTTTGGGTTTTGGGGGAAAGTATTAAATTTAAAAAAAAGAAACAAAAATTATTAGTTTTAATGCTTTTTGGTTTGTTAAAAAAAGACTGTAAAAATTTTATTGGGAAAAAATTTTTTTTTGAAATGATAAAAAGGAAAAAAGTTTTTTATAAGAAATAAATGAATTGTTTAAAAAATTGTTTAAAGAAAAAGGGAACAATTCTTTTTCTTTTTAGAGCCAAACCCCATTAATCCCCCCTCCCCAAAAATCCTTCCTTTGATCAATTATTTCCAACTAAATTTACAAAGGATTCAAAACTTGTCTTATTTTTTCCGCTGAAGTTTTTTTTCTTTTTTCTATTTTAACTTTCCTAAGATGAAATTTATTGGTCCTTTTGGTTTTAAAAATTCTAAAAATGTTACCCTTTTTTTTTTCCGGTTTTGGGTTTTTAATTAAAAAATTTTTTTTCTTTTTTTTAAAATTTTAAAAAATTTTTAAAAATTTGCGTTCTCAAACTTTTTCAAATGAAAAGTTTTTTTTTGTTGGCCTCCCCAAATTTTTTTAAATTTTTTCATATTCCAGAAAATTTTTTAAAAACTAATTTCCACACAACATTTATGAAGCTTTAAATTTTAACGGGTTTTACGTTTGCGGTTTTTGTTTTGGTAGAAAAAATTTTTACAAGAAACAAATTTTAATTTTTTAAATATTTTTTTGGAGTTTCAACTCCATTGTACCCCCGTGTGTGTTTTTTTTTTGGATTTCCAACGGAAATTGTTTTTTCGGTTGCCCCTCCTTTTTTTTCATTCAAAATTTGCCGGGGTGCCTGCTATTTTTTATTATTTTTTGCTAGGATTAAAATTTTTTGTGGAAAATTATCTGTCTTTAATTTGTCCTTAAAAATTTTTTAAAAAATTTTTCAAAATAAAAACTCTTAATAGGGCTTTTTTAATTTAATAAAGGGTTTTAAACGCACCACTGGTTTTTACAAAAAATAGGAAAAAAATGACAAAATATAAACTTCCAGAAAAGCCCTTATTTTAAGCCGGAATAGTGGGTTTGTTGTTTTTTTTAGAGAAAAAGGGAGGTTTTTGGGTAGTGTGGTTTTTCAAAAGGGGTTTAACACTACCTCAAAATTTTCCCCATAACCAAAAGGGCAGGCCAGAAAGCGTTGATCGTTTTAACCACTTTTTGGGCGTTCAGTTTCCTTTAATAAAAGTCTCTTCAAAAATATATCAAAAATTTTTGAAATAATGTTGCCTTTTGATTAAAATTAAACATTTTTTAAAAAAATGGAAATGTAAAAACAAAAAGTTTTTTTTTGGGTTAAATTAAATTGAATAAACAAATTATGTACAAAAAATTCTTTTATTAAATTCGCTTTTTTAAATTTGGTAATATTTTTTATCTTAACTTAAAAAACATTTGTTTGTTTTAACATTTCACAAAAAATTTATACGAAAAATTACAATTTTACCATCTCAAAACCACTTTCTTTTTTAAAAAAAACGGGTTTTGATTTTTGATGTATTTCTGATATTATCTGGCAATTTATTATAAAATTTAGGAGCAATAAAATTAACTGTTTTTTTAAAAAAATGCGTTATTTGGTTTTGGAATAAAGAATTTTTCAATATTTCTAAGTTTGTTTCTATATTCACTATTATGTGGATGGACATTTCCACTTTTAATATAGAACAGTTTTAGAACCTTATAAACATAAATGTATTTCAAAGGTAGGATTTTTAAATTCTTAAAAAGAGGCTTAGATGATTCATATCTATTTCTATGACAAATCAATCGTTGTACATGTTTTTGCTGAACGTATATCGGTTTCATATAGGACTCATAAGTATTTCTCCAAAATACTATACCATAATCAATTCTGCTTTGAATCAGAGCAAAGTACACAATTCGTAAAATTTGATGATTGCATAAATCTTTAAAAAAATAAAAGTACCTCATTATTTTATTGATGCTATCTTTTAATCTTGTAGTATAAGCCACAAATAGGCCCAAATATTTTATATCATTAGTTTTAAGTACAACAAAACATTTTAAATTACAAAAAGTATTCTTACTTAGACAGTCTAGACATTTAAACCTAATATTACAACAAAATTCAATATTATTTTTTAGACTAAAATCTATGTATTTAGTTTTTTCTCCACTTAATATCGTTCTATTCATTGCGGGCCACCACTGAAGTGCATTAAGGTCATTGCTCATAGCCTGTTGAATTGAAAACAAATCTTTTTTTTATATAACAAAGTGCTGTGTCATCAGCAAATGAAGTTAATTTGCCTTGAAATTTTCCAATATATAGATAGTTAATATATATTATGAACAATATTGCACCTAACACAGATTCTTGAGGTACCCCACTTTTAATTACCCCCATTTCACTTACAACCAGGTTCACCCTTACACACTGTTTCCTATGCAATAAATAGCTCTCAGACCAGTCATATGCTACCCCTCTAGTACCACTCGTATAGTTTTCCTATAGAATAATGTGATCCACTGTATCAAATGCCTTTCTTATGTCTAAAAAAAGACCACTGACACTTACTTTCATTTAGGCCATCATATATATATATATATATATATGTATGTATGTATCAGTCATAAAATTCAACAAAGCAAACTCACTATTCATACCAGCCCTGAATCCAAATTGTTTTGTACAAAAAAAATGTGTTTTTTCCAAAAACTACTAATTTGTTCTTCATTATTTTTTCAAAGATCTTATAAAAGCACGACATCAAAGATATTGGACAATAATTATTGCATTTTGACTTTGAACCACTCTTGAATATTGGTATAACAATTGCATTTTTAAGAGAATCTGGAAATTTCCTACTTGAAAAACTATAATTAATTATAAATAACAGAACATTCAAAATATTCGAGGAAATGTTTTTTATTAATTTAGAATTATTTATTTATTTATACAGCATCTGGCACGCCTTAACATGCATGCACACTAGTGGAAAGCAGAAGATTTGTCATTAAAAACTAATTTAAACTAACATTACATACATAGTCATAATATGACTATTAGCAATCAGTTATCACAATACCTGCTCACATGTCATTAGGTAATAAAACCACGAATTTATAAGAAAAGGAAAATAACAATTATGTGGTCACAACTATCATTGAAAAACATATAAATTATGTTTAAGTGACTCAATTATCCAATCTTGTGTGAGGTGACAAAAATTTGTGAACACTATAGAAGGAGTGTTCTAAAAAGAAACTCAAAAGCCAATCTCTTTGATTTACTTAAGACTGGGTTCATTTCTTAAGAATATTGGGAATTTGTTATAAATTTTTGAGCATATGTATGATGGAGTTGCTTTAAAGAAGGAGGTTCTGTGTATTGGATACTGTATCATGGTAGAATTCCTGGTAAAATGATTTTGCTAATGGTTTTTACAAAAAAGTCTATCGCAGTTTGTTTAAAAAACGTTAAATCATTGAAAAATGAAGAGAGAGGGTAAAGGGAGAATACTCAATCTTTGAAAGTGGGGTTTGCACGGCTCTCTGCAGCCTGCACCTGCAAGCAATCTAACAGCCCATTTCTGAGATAAAAACACTCGGAATGATTCGCACGAGTTGTCCCAGAATATTAACCCATAGGAAATTAGTGAATGGAAGTATGCAAAGTACGCTTGTCTAAAGATCTTCGAATTAAAAGACTGTGATGAAGCTAATAATGCATAAGAAGCCTTGCTTAATTTAGGCAGAAGAGAATGAACATGCCGGCGTCAGGTCAAAGCAGAATCTATTTCTAGACCAAGGAATCTGGTTGAGGTGACTGAATTTACTTGCATAGATATAAAAGAGAAGTTAGTTTGAGGATTATTGACATGATTTGAATGGAAGTTGATATACTGGGTTTTATCAGGATTAAGTTTTTAGTCCATTGGCTTCAAAGCAGTGATTAATTTGAGAAAGGTTATTGGAGAGAGTTTGAGAAAAATCTTTCTTGTTCTTTTTGGACGCAATTATTGATGTATCATCTGCATATATGAGAATTTTAGCTTCAAATGCTGTCTCATGGAGGTCATTGCAGTATATCAGAAAAAAGTAAAGGGCCTAGTATGTAGCCCTGAGGACTCATGAAAATACTTTTTTTGAAGTTGCTAGATGCACAATTATCAACTCCCAATTTCTGTTTTCGATCTTCCAGAAAAGATTTCAGCCACCTCAAAGCAATACCGCCAATTCCATAGAACTTAAGCTTCTCAACCAGAATCCCATGAGCAACACAATCAAAGGCCCTAGACAAATCGCAGAAGGCACCTACAGCGAACCGCGATCCATCCATGGCCGATGACACCAGATCAACAAGCTCAAATATAGCATTGGCTGTACATTTACCTTGTCGGAAGCCAAATTGAGAGGTAGATAGGACATTGTTATGTTCTAAATATTCTACAAGTATTTTATAAACCACCCTCTCAAATACCTTGGAAAAAGTTGGCAAAATTGAAATTGGTCTCAAATTATCCGGTGAAGCGTCATTATTCTGAATGGTAGCATCACTGAATGATAGGTTTAATGATAGCATATTTTAACTAATCAGGGAAAGTGCTTGTTTCAGTTTATAAGTTTTGTGAGGGGTCTGGCAAAAGAGTATGCTGATTTTTTTCAGCAAGGCTTGGGACACTTCATCCCATCTAGCAGACTCTTTAGGCTTCAAAGATTTTATAATGTCAAGAACCTCCTTCTCACTCGTCAACTCAAAACAAATTAAATTATCCTTAGGTCTAAGCTTATCAGGTAAACATTTAATTGCCTCTTTGTCATTTGACAAAATTCCAAGTTTTTTACTAATTGAAGTAAAATTTTTGTTAAGCAACTCAGATATTACATTCTTATCCCTAATTACACAACCATTGCTCTAAATTTTTTTCAATTTGTTTATTATTATTCATTTGCCTTCCACTCTCTTTAGCTATAACCTCCCAAATGGCTTTAACCTTATTTTATATCCATCACAACCAAATTTTACCTTCAGCTAATTGTACACATTTTTTAAAACTAATTTATATTTACAAACATATGACAGAAAATTAGGGTCTTTGCATTATTTACTTATTTCATGCAATTGTCGTTTCCTAAGGTTAGATATTAAAATGCCTTTAGTGACCCAATTTTTGGTCCCTCGTGGCCATTTAAAAAAAAAAAAAAAATGTTTTCAAAGGGAAAGATTGAAACAAAATTGGTCTGATAGTGGCCATAAAATCTTTGAAGTTATTATTCATATTGTGTGATTCATCTAAATTACAACATATATTTTGAAGATCAGAATTGAAAGCTTGGATATTTACTGAGAAATTTCAATTTGAAACCAGCAAAGAGATTTCTTTTATGATCCGTTCATCTACTTTAACAATATTAGCAAAGTGATGAGAGAGTCCTGTTTCACCAGCACTACAGAAATTTGGTTGAAAGTTTGTAAAGATGTTGTCAAGATACTTTCTTGATGTTTCAGTAATGCGAGTGGGAGTGTAAAAGTTTGACTGAATGTTGTAAGACAAGAGAATGCTATAAAAGTCTATTTTAATTTTATCATCTATGAAAGTGTTTATATTGAAGAAATATCTTAGATAACTCACTAATAAAAATATCAAATTTTTTCTGAGGCTCCTTATGTTTTGATGAACTATTACAAAGTTTTCATTCAGAATGACTTACAAATTGAACAAAATATTAAAAACTGATTATTTATTATATACATTAAGAAATAGTTAAGAGTATATAACTATCCATAGTATATATAATATTAGTTATGTGCAATAATAATTTTAAAAATTAATAAACTTACTAGTGTCTAACAAGGTTACTATATTATTTTTTCTATGTCAGCCTGACAATTCACCTGGATTACTGCCGAACCATCTTCTTTACTTAGGAATATTTTCCCACCTCGGTTCCAAAGATGTCGGAAGTTCTTTTCCTTTCTGATAAGCCTCGCATCCGCCAAGAGTCGTCTCCTTACAGGTGTCAGGGTCTCATTGATGTACACTGCATGGTCTATCCCCATGTTCATATGTCTTGTGGAGAGGTTCCGTTTAACACGTTGTTTCTGCAGGAATTCCTCATCCAGGTGGCGTACAAACTTAACAATGATGCCGGGTGGTGTACTGTTAGGTCCAACTTTGTATCCCAAACAATGACAGGCATCAATCATGGAGTTCGTTACTTCCATATCCATGGCCTTACCTACATCCTTAACTAATCCAAGAACATTCTCATTAGGCTGAATCGGGATACTGTGAATTCCGACACCATTAACACGTGAATATTGTTCCATCTCTTCAACACGTTTTTCCAAATCTTGTACCTTTTTATTAGGGGTGTGCGAGTACTCGAAACTTTGAGTATTTGATCGAGTATTTTATTACTCGAACTCGACTCGAAGCTTCCGAAAATACTCCAAGTTCGATCAAGTAGATGTATTTCACAAAATATCAGATTTACATCTCAATTTAGTTTTAAGAGTAAACAGTTTTTATAAGTTATGAAAAAAATGTGCGCTTCCTTGTGTTTTATTTTATCCTTAATCAAATGTTAACAGTTTGGTACGCGCAATTATGAACTAAACAATACGCCTAAGAATAGGTAGTACACGACGACAGTCAAATGAACTAGTCGACGTAGTGAAAGAGTTCGTTCATTATGATTTAGACTAGTTCAATTCAAAGTGAACAACAGTGCTGGGAAGGAAGTGATCACACATGTTGGTTGTCCGAGTCTACTAGTCACTTGTAATCTAACCTAAAATAGCGTGGATAAAACAGAAGTGCGGGTTAGTGTCTTTATGACCCAAGAAAGGGGACGAGAGATCCGGTTCAAGATCCTCAAAAAGACCTGATACCGATACAAATCTAATGTACGCCGTGGAAATGATGCATATTTTCGTTCATATCAATAATACCGCTCAATCAAAAGGGTACTGAGAACGGGTCACTTTAGATCCCAAGAATCGAACTTCCCATCTTTTCTAGGCGAAAGTTCATCTCGGTTGTATTAAACGTACGTGCAAAGAACTGTTCAGCTCCTTTTCGTAACTGAAATTATCGTATACTTCTTGCGAATCGATTGAGGTCTATTTTGTTTTTTTAATGTGAGCAGGGAATCGTCCAATGATTTTACGTAAGAAAACACCGTATCGTATCATATAAAATATGTAATGGCGTTCTAGCAGCGTGTGACACAACATTATTGATTTATTTTCTGTCAAATAATATATATATATATATATATATATATATATATCCGTGGCGAACGTCTATTTATTATTTATTATTCCGAAAACGCCTTAGATCGCAAAAACTGTGTGTAATATTTGCGCATACAATATTTTTTCCTGTCAAATTGTTGAACGGTTTTCTGACTAGGTTAGACAATAACACAATTGGTGTTCAACAGGTGATAAAGTACGATAATTTTGATTCGTAAACTAACTGAACGGTTCCCTGTTCACATTGACATCGGTGTAAACTGTAAAACAATCACGAATTAACCCAAGTGAGGGAGAAACATGTTGGAAGTCCTTTTCTAAACAACATACGACGAATTTAGAGATTCAGAAAATAATTTTCATTGAACCGAAGCCTTATCAAATGTCTCGTTTTTTATTCATAAGTTTATATTCAAATTCAAATTCTTTATTGCCACATAACATTTACAATATACAGATGTAATCTGAAGTAAACAGGTGGTTTGTCAGCAATGAAACTAAGGTCTAAACTATAGTCTATAAATAAAATAGAACTAACGTAATTTAATGCAATGCAACATTCTCATCTTCCAAAAATTCATTTATTGAATAATAGTTTTTTTTTAGAAAAAATGCTTTTAGACTGTTTTTAAAAAAATTTTTTATATCTGGAACATGTAAAAGAGACAGCTTATTCCAAAATTTTATACCCATATAATATGGTGTTTTTTCAAAAATATTTCATTATTTTAAAGTTAAAAAACAACTTTTCTTATATATTTCAGACTGCATCTCGTCGCCAATATTGGCTAGACCTATTATATTAGACGACTACGTCTATGGTTTTCATTCGATTACACCAGGTTTTCATGAATTTCTCGTTATGAAATAATTATTTATCTGTTGTTAAGTGTATCATGTATCGAAATAGTTTCAAGTTGCACACATTTCATTACCGATCATAATTTAAAAACTATGATCATCCTAAGCGACTTTAAAATTAATTCTTAGTAAACTTGCTTAGTTATTACTATCAATCGATTGAACTACATACAGTCTTTGTCATCCAGATTTTCAAATTTGATTATATAATTCACAGCTTATTTCCGGTTAGTTGTAACCTTGTTATTACTGAATTAAATACCCACAGAATACAGATCCACTCTTCTTGGCGTGTACACAAT